>UXGD01001145.1:0-39218 GCA_900474315.1 Torymus auratus | reverse complement strand
CGCCAATATAGCGCTATGCTAGTGCAACCATAGCGCCGACGAATCACCGCAATTTCGGCGCTAGATAGTAACAATATAGCGCCGCAATAGATCCAATGGTTTCGATTTTTGCGCGGGTTAGCTCATAGAAAAGAGACGAGAAAACAAAAATAGCTTAACACTGTCAGTGTTGTTGCAATACGAAATTTCCATGTACTTAACTTTGCAAATCTCGTATTTAAAATATATCGGGCACGAAAATGTTGAATAAAATGATATTTTATATCTAACCGCAGAGTTGTATATACGATACCGTTCACATATCGTCAGACGCGAGAAACGAGTGGCGGCCAGCTTTATCCGCTGGCCATGAGTGGACAAGTTTCCCCTATATATAATGAAAGAAAATTCTATTGTACTATTATTAAAAATCAGTTTTGATTAAAAATTATAGTACATTTATTTTAACTAATTTGAATTTGTAGACTCTTTTCAATATAGATTATACACTAATCCTGTATTTCATAAAAAAATACACAATTCTTGCATTGTTACTTCCAGACCTATACTTTTTCCATATTATTTTTAAACGTCAAAGGCAATCGTCATAAAGACACAAGTACTTATACGAGAGGTCGGATGTTTCGCAGAAGAACAAAGTTAGGAGCGACGACGCCTTCGCCCCAGCACGGCTTCTGTTTGTAACGTGAAACTGTAACGCTGTCGGAATCTTTGTATGTTAGCTTTGCGGGAAATGCAGCAAACAGAAGCCTTCTGTTTGAAACCAAATTTCAAAACATCAAAGTAAAATTTAATTAAAAAAAAAAATGATTTAAATAAATGAAGAAATACACATATATTGTAAAAATGATATTTATTTAGAAACATGTTTTCAACCGCAGATAAGATAGTAAAATCCACTTATATAAAGTTCATATTGCGTCTATAACGGTACACGTGCACACATATACACTCCCTCCCAAGTTAGGCCTAATCGAGCCGAAACCCATTTCACTTTATCTCGAGCAAGCTCTCCACCTCATCACCGGCTCTTTAAACGTTTCTCAATACTACACCACACGTATATATATATATATACGATAACTATCAACTCTTCACCTCGCATACTCGCACCGCGCACACGACATCTTTCCAATTTCCTCTGCGCTCGAACATACCTATACCATTCATCAGCCCCGATAATCTCGCTCTCTCTCACTCTTACTCGCGCGGAATTCCTTCTTCCTATATAGCGGAGAAAATACCGAGCGGAGTTTCCACGTCGTGGGCGCATTCTCGGCCGATGAGAGTCGCGCGTGCACGTGCAGCGCGCGGCCGCGCCTGGCCCTTCGCGAAATAATAAATATAAGAGTGTGTGTCGCTGGCGCGTGGGCGGATTTTTCGAGAGAGGCGATGAATCAGTGCGCAGTTGTGCGAGTGCGGCGTATATAATGGCATTATAGTTCGCTTTTTGAAAACAGGATATGAAGTGGGGGGAGGTTTGTTGTTGCTTGGTTATCGCTGAATCGCCGCTGTGTAATTATATATATGTAGCGATGTAGTTAGAGGGAGTGAGAGTTTTTCATGTGGAGGGGTTATAGGTATACGATTCATTGGCGGAGAAGGTGTTAGTCATATGCGCGCGGGGCGAGTGGACAAATCGTAAGGTGGAAGAAGGATTGCATTGGACTATAATGGAAGTGGAATAAATAAAGAGGTTTTCTATACATATTTAGGAATAAAAGCGAATGTTTTGGAAGTATAGGTATGTGGTATGGAAAAAGTATAGTATAAAAGATTTGCAAATGCTGCGTATAGGAAAGAAATACATAGAAAAGAATAATTTTTTTTTTTTGTGGGAAAGAAACTTGTAGTTTAGAAAAATTTACTATTTAAAATAATATAAATTTTATAATTTCTAAAAATTTCTATGGGTGCGGATAACACAATTACATTATGCAAACGCCCCGATGCTTCGTATATTTAAAATGTTTGAAATTTCTAATATTCGCATGCACCACCGTTGTCAAATGACTTTTGTACAACGGTTTTAAATGCTTCTGAGAAAGTACAAGGTATTACAAATGGGCTAACAAAATTTCCTTACCTGAGCAATAAATAAGACCCTTCGAGTGCAAAATTTAATGACGGTTGTGCCGCCTAAACGTGTAGCCACCACCCGCTAATTGTCATCCTGCCTGCCCCTTTTGACTTTCTGACTTTAAAATCACATCCCCTTTTGACTTTCTGACTTTAAAATCACATCCCCTAAGTCCAATCATAAAACTCAGGCCACAATTTCACAACCAGGCATTAGGGTTGCAGATTTTTCACTACTTCTTGCATCCAGAAGTGCAAAGCGTATTTGCAATCAGGACTGAAAGTACAAGTGTTCTCAACCCTTCCACGCATTAAATAGATATAGCCACAAACTTAACCATTACTGCTTATAATCTATACATCTAAAATTAAATAAGAATCAAGCAAACGCACTCCCCATCCTTCATCAAGGAAAAAGTTCAACCACTATACAGGCCGACATCTGCTCAAGACGTTATACAGAATGCTGATTACGACCGATGCACTGAAATGAAATTAAATGTATGCAGAGACGCGCAACTGCAATTACTCGGATAAGAAAACCGATACATACCTATAACATGTGGGCCGGCGCTCCAGGTGAAAAAAGAGCGAGAGCGCGCGCGGCTCGAAAATTTAAATAGCCCGCACATCGTAGCATGACCGGCGCGTGCGCGCGTTTAAATCCTCGCGGCTGAGGAAGTGAATAATTTAACGCAAGGTCGCTGTAATAAAAGTTAGTCATTCCGAAGCCAGCTATTATATATCGGGAGCCGATGTATACTATATTGGAATGTAAATTGGCGGCTGCATATACAAACAATATTCATAAAGTTACTGCATTGTTTGACCTGCGATATATGATAGTTAAAATATTTGATCACATTTGATCAACAGATTCGCGTAGTCCTACATTAAATTGAAAAAATAATCTCTCTCTCTTTTCATTACCCTCCCATAATGTATCTAGATAGAAAGGTATCTTCCATTTCGTCGCGCTAATATATAAAAAAGCCATTGTGGCACCCACGACCCAAATCGACTACTCCTACATTAAAAAAAACCTCACCGTAAATCGACACCCCAGAAATCATCAGTTTCCTCTCTACACACTTATCACGCGCACGTATAAAGCTCAAGTAAAGGTCCGCCTAGTTTATTCTCTCAGTCCGTCGGCGCACCCCTATTGTCGCCTCAGCAGCGGCGGCGGCATGGGGGACAGCTGCGTGGAACCGTTACAGAAGCGCGCGCGCGAGTGCGTTGAAATGCCGCATGCACGCGCCGTGGAATATTGATTGCGAGTAGCCCGTCCAAGAGAGTTCGATGATTCGCCTCGAGGTGCTTTTCTTTTGTTTAGTAATATAAGTAGCCGCAAGGAGGAGGATTTGGCTAGTTAGTCGCTACGTGGTCACCGGAAGTGCTGCCGCTTCTTTGTCCTCTGTGTCTTTGAGTAGCCGACGACGGCTTTGGTTTTTCTTTTGCGCCTCTTATTGTCGCGGAATTTTTCGCGGAGAGAGGATGTGTCTTTTTGGAAATCTGGTTTTGCGAGAGATGACGGGGGGCTCCCGGAAAGAATAATTATGGCTAATTAAAATAAACACATTCAAAGCCGCTTCCTTCGAGAGGTCTATGTATACGACAATGCTGACTTTGTTTTCGAAGAAGAGCTGTGTATGTCGGTCTGGGTGAATGTGTTGTATTCTTTTCAGGTTGGACGACCATTGTGCTTTCTTTTGTAGAAAGCACGTACTTTACGTATTCTAATGGTAATTGATTTTTATAAGGTATAAATAAATATACTTTTCTTGGTTTTTATATGGAGCTAAATGATAAAGACGATTTTTCTACAATTTCAACAATAAATTGAGTTTAAATGTCGTTGTCGGAGTATTATTACTATGCTGTTTAATTTGGTCTCATTTTATTGTACTGCACTACCAGTGGGCAAGGCTAAATCGATTAATTAACCGAAACGCGGAGCATCGACCGGCAGATTTCAATTAGTATTATATTATATGTACATGTATCTCATTCCAATATATTACATTATTTATGGAGCAGAAATTTAAAAATAATGAAAATATAAAATTTGAACAACTTTATAAAAAAGCAAGGTTCTGTATCGGAAATCCTAATACTGATCAGTGTCCAAATAATGAGCACGATTTCGTATATAAGTATCAAAAATAATAGTTATAGATCAAGAAAATCGAAAAGAAAAAAGTTAAACAATAATTCTCAGCCAATTTGAAAATTTTGATTTACAAATTTAAAATTATTGTAAAAAAAAAGTTTGAACTTGACACTTTTTGGAAAGACGCGCATCAGCGCCAGTTTATTAACGCATTGGATAAGGCAGCACAGTTCGGAGCACATGCTTCCAAAGTTCTCTTATGTTACCGGCAATTGCAGAGACCCGTTCATCCTTTTCAATTTTGAATGATTAGAAAAAAACTCTTTGACACTTTGTAGATTCAGTAAAGGACTACAACGTATTAAAAACATTCTTTCTTAAAATTGAAAATTGAATGATAAAAACTGGTCCCTGCAATCGTCGGTAACGGGTAGGTGGTGCATCAACTTTCATGAAATGTAAATAAAACTGTTTATTTAATCCAATTTGTTTCCAGACGTTTTAGCATTATTTGGGCCCTGGCATGATCAATTATTGCTCCCCTAAGTGTTTTAAAACTAAAGCCTTATTTTAACTAAATTATGCTTAGAAGTAGCTTATTTTTTAAAATTTAAACTACAATTTTAATACTGTTTTATTAAAAAAAAATCAAAACAATAGGTATGAAAATTCATTTATTTATACATTTTTTACGTGAAAGGAAGTTGTCCTATCCACTAATTGATCAGTATTAAGGTCCGTGACAGTATTTTGAATCGACCTTAGATAAAATGTAATCTTGAAAAAATTAAACAAAGTAAAAGAACTCAAAAATTTGGAACTGTTTATATTTTTATTTTTTTTTTTATTTTGCATCTGAAATGACATATTTAAACGTCAACAAATTGGACGTGCATGATCTTGTTTTAAGAAAACTTTCTAATTTTTTGCTATTCTACTAAAGACTTTTTTTGCTATCTACAATATTACGTGAATCATCTCTGTAATATTTAGCTTCTATAGTATACTATTAGTATCTGTATGTGAACTATTTTCAGATGATACCAAATTCTGCAGAAAAAAAAAATTATGTACAGATGCACATCACAGCGTGCGCATTATATCACCTTATATGGAATCGAATTCGGAGCCAATAGCTAAAGTTAATCACGTGACCCATGCCTGCTTGCGCCATCTTGTAGTCGCGCGAGCTTCGACTAATCGGATTTCGATTCTCTTTCTGCTCCTTCAAAATTGCACATTTCTCGTTTTTATTTTCAATATTCAATTTCTTACAGTTTCATCATTTGTGCATTTTTCATCTTAGAATCGATATCAGGATTGTACAAAGATTGTCAGTAAGCGTGAGATATGAATTTCGGGAAGAAAATTTGAATCCCACGCAATATCTCGAAAGGACAAAGACTAATCGTAATCTGTTTTATCGAAGGCGTGAGAGAGCCAGACGATCCTCGTTCCTCGTCCATGTTTTCTTGAGTGGGAGTGGGATCATCTTCTACACCTGAGTGATATTTTGCCCGTTTCTGTGATAAACGAGCGAGTAATTAAACAAAAAGGACATCATGGTAAGTCGAGGAATTATTGTTTAAGATTTTTACAGTAACGTTTCCAAGCCGCAGTGCCGACGTTTTCCCGTAGTAATGGAAAATCGTCGGGGTACCGGTACTGCGACTCCACTATGACAAATGGCGCACGTGCCTCGTTTTATCCGAAAAAATGACTATTCATTTCGTCGTTAATCGTTGGAAAAGTAATTTTTTAGGATTCCGGTTCTGTGAGACAAAAAGTAATGGAATTTTTTATGTTTCAATGCTCGTGCGTTACTGTATGACAAAGCGACATTTTGCAATAATTTATTGGTTATAAACGGAGCCCGACGCTATTAGAATATACATATAGTCAGATAAAGCTTGTACTTAATAGGACGTTTTAAAACGATTTCATTTGCTTTTAGGTGTCGTTAAATCCGGTGAGAATTTTGAAAAATGAGGCGGAGGAAGAAAAAGCTGAGACTGCCAGATTAAGCTTGTTCGTGGGAGCGATAGCTATTGGAGAGCTTGTCAAGTCCACTTTGGGCCCAAAGGGTATGGACAAAATTCTGGTTGCTCATGGACGTAGTGCAGGGCAAGTTCAAGTCACAAATGACGGTGCAACAATCCTCAAGAGTATCGGAGTTGACAATCCCGCTGCAAAGATTTTGGTTGACATGTCGCGTGTTCAGGACGATGAAGTTGGTGATGGTACTACATCAGTTACAGTTCTTGGTAAGTTCCCGATTAAATCATGGAGTTGATGGAACAATTGATTTTTTCAGTTTAAATTTGCATAAAAGAAATTTGTGTAAAATTATAATTCATTAAAATGTATTAACACAAATACATTATGCAAATGATGAATCCTTTAATTAAGTTTTTGTTGATTAGTTATGATAAATCATTTTTATAAAATTCTATCATTTAGACTTTAATATTTTATTTGTCAAATATTATCAATTCTAATTTCTTGCTCAAAAGTTTAAAACCTAAAACAAAAATTGAACATAAATGAAAATATCCTTAATAATTGATATTTATATTGAGTTACTGTAAGATAGTTATATTAAAGATTATCATTTTTCTAGCTGCTGAACTACTGAAGGAAGCCGAAAAATTAGTTGAACAAAAAATTCACCCTCAGACTATCATTGCTGGATGGAGAAATGCACTTGCTGTTGCAAGAGAAGCACTCAAAAATTTATCAGCAGATAACTCTGCAGATATAGAAAAATTTCGTGAAGATCTGCTTAACATTGCACGCACTACACTCAGTTCCAAAATTTTGTCGCAGCACAAAGAGCATTTTAGCAAACTGTGCGTCGATGCAGTTCTTCGACTGAAAGGCTCTGGTAACTTATCAGCTATTCAAATCATTAAGAAAAGAGGAGGCACTTTGTTAGAATCCTTTTTGGATGATGGATTCTTACTTGATAAGAAACCAGGCATGTACCAACCACAGCAAATTAATGATGCTAAAATCCTCATTGCAAACACTCCTATGGATACAGACAAAATTAAGGTATTTGGCTCAAGAGTCCGTGTTGACTCAATGGCAAAGATTGCTGAACTGGAATTAGCAGAAAAGGAAAAGATGAAGGTTTGTAGTCAATATTAATATTTCTAAAAATAATTATGAGTACTAATTTAAATATACTAATATATTTTCTTTTGTAGGATAAAGTAGACAAAATCGTTAAACATGGCTGCAATGTGTTTATAAACAGACAGCTAATTTACAACTACCCTGAACAACTCTTTGCTGATGCTAATGTCATGGCTATTGAACATGCAGACTTTGACGGAATCGAAAGATTAGCGCTTGTCACTGGTGGAGAGATCGCCAGTACATTCGATCACCCTGAACTTGTCAAGCTTGGAAAGTGCAGTAAGATTGAACAGGTTTGTATTTAATTTTTTTCTTCAATATAAAATTACTGAGTCAAATAAATCCATAAATTCAATAAAATTTCATTTTTCCAGATCATGATCGGCGAGGACACGATTCTGCGTTTCTCAGGTGTAGCCCTCGGCGAGGCCTGCACCATTGTGATCCGTGGCGCCACGCAACAGATCCTTGACGAGGCTGAGCGATCGATTCATGACGCTTTGTGCGTGTTGACATCGACAGTGAAGGAGTCACGCATTGTTTACGGAGGCGGCTGCAGCGAGATGGTCATGGCGTGTGCCGTGATGAAGGTAGCTGCTGCCACTCCTGGTAAAGAAGCCGTTGCCATGGAGGCGTTTGCACGCGCCCTGCAACAGCTGCCCACTGTCATCGCCGACAACGGTGGTTACGATTCGGCACAGCTCGTGAGCGAGCTCAGAGCTGCTCACAATTCCGGTGCTTACACCATGGGAATAGGTGCGTAGATTTTCACCTATTTGCTTTTGAAATTCGACTGCGTAATATGTCAAGCTTTCTAATTTTGGAAATTCAAATGTAAGAATGTGGGGTAATTACATTTTTTAATGCAATTTTTACAGATATGGACAAGGGAGAAATCGGTTGCATGAAGAAACTAGGCATCACAGAATCCTGGGTCGTGAAGAGGCAAGTACTTCTCAGCGCTGCCGAGGCAGCGGAAATGATACTTCGTGTCGATGACATTCTGAAGGCTGCGCCCAGGAAGCGAGTACCCGATCACGGACGTTGTTAATTTAATTTGCGAAATTTTCACTGATCTTATTCATTGCCTCATGTCGCGTTTATCACTTATCGAAAGATAAAAAAGGTTAATAATAGTTTTATTACATACGCACGTTTTCTTCTAATTTCACCAAAACAAAAAAAAAAAAAAAAAACCCGTATAACTGGTCAATAGTATTTGTCATGTTGACAAAGGAAAAGTATTTATATGGGATCAGACAAATTCAGATTTCATTTATTTTTTACAATAGAAAATGTGCTCTACACTACGGCTACTAAACATTTAAAAAAACCGCTAAGCTTCATAAAATATTTTATACAAATGTAAACGTTTTCATGATAAAAGTTTACTTAATAAAAGAAATTGCATATTTTATATGTTCAAAAGATTGGGGTAAAAAAATTTCAACACCTTTCATTTTATATCAAATACTTTCGTACAACTTTAATAAATACCTCGTTCTTGATTAAAATATAATAAACAGCTGCATCATCATTTGTACAATATTGGTGGAACTCTCCATCACAACACTTTTCAACTACAAAAATGACTATTTAAATTCATATTGTAGAAAATCAAAAGAAGCTTAAGACCTTATTATTTGTTAAGTAGTGAACGGAATATTAATATGCAAATCGAAGTTTGGAATCATATCCCAATTTATCCAGATTTGGTGTACAAGCATAATTAATCATTGGAGGTGGACCACACATCAGCACTATTGTGTCCGATGAAGGTGGAAACATTTGTTTAGAGATCATGTCATCATTTACAAAGCCAGTACTGTACTTCCAGCCTTCACTTCCTGTATCAATTGTATACCAAAGTTTGACTTGATCTGAATGTTTCTTGGCCACCTCTTCCAATTCCTCACGCAGTAGAATGTCTTTTTCAGTCTGATTTGCATAAAGCAAAGATACTTTCGTCTTATCTTTTGGATCCTTGGCTATAGCTCTAATGAGCTGCAACATTGGTGTGATACCTGTACCTCCAGCAATCATTACAACCTGAAATATAAAATGATTATACATTATTATCTTTGTTAACAGTAGATTAATATATTTAGTTTATTTGAGCTTGCCTTATTCGCAGAATATTCAGTAGGAGGGTCTTTCCTGAGAAGTTTAATTGCAAATTTGCCCTGTCCATTGTAGACAAGTCGACCGGAGGGTCCTCTAAAGTCTACGGTTTCACCAATTTGAAGGCTTTCAAGATGTTGCGACATCTTTCCACCCTCTGGGAATTTAGGGTGGACATTTTTAAAATATACCTGTAATGAAAATATTCATTTTTAGAAATCATAACTACAAAATTCAGTTACTCAAATATAATTGTCTCACCTTAACAACAAGATCTACATGGCCTTGGTCATCATCACTGGAAACTGGAGTATACGCACGTATGACAACTTCTCCATTAATATTAGCTGTCAAATGCACATGCTGACCAATGGGAAGACCAAGTACGTGCTCTTTGGTTGGCAGGCCAAATCTAAATAGCCTAGTGTCATGACTGATCACCTGTTTCTCAATGAGTGGCAAGGCATACTTCACAGTGGGCTCAACAAGGAGAACCTTCTTTTTCTTCACATCTTTTAGTGTGAGGTATAACTTAACTGCTACGCCAACTGCTATTATTGTTCCGACAGCAGCCAATGTCGGCAGGACCTGGAAGTCACACAAATAAACTTAACAATGCAACAGTAAAACATTGTTATACTTCTTCCTTCTTTTTTTTTATTCTTTTTTTTTTACAATACTTCATCTTTTTAAAAACTCTTGTTTTCCTTATTTTTTGCATTTCAATTTATTGCAAAATATTTCTTACATCAAGCGCCTGAGAAGCTACCATTGTTACTGGGCAAATGAAAAATGCATCAAATGACACAAGGACTAAGATTATCTATCATTGCTCCGAAACGCTGAAATCAACTCGCGTTCGCGTTGGCGCGAGTGAACGTGACCAAGCCACTTTTTAAATCATTAACCGAGAACCGACTATACCTAGAGAAAACGGCGTAAACCATTCTCCCACACATATAAGTACATACACGCATTCAGTCAATCCTTGCTATAAGGCTGAGCGAAGAAGGAGAAAAAACCTTGAACGCCGTTGAGGTTAACGCCGCATTTGAATAGGTACGCGAGAGAGCGGTAAATCTTATAAGTAGAAAGAGACGAAAAAGGTCGCTCCTCTCTCTTCGCTGAATATATTGCCAATTGTACAATCCATTCACAGAGTATACATTCGGTCGTATAATTCTTCTTTTCAACAATACGGCAAGGCTAATTAATTGCAGTAATAAAAGATCGATCGGTCGATTAATTACCAGTTGTTGCGAGGTGTTTGACATCGGAGAGAATTAACGTACTCGGCCGGGACAGGAGAGACAGAGAGACAGGCGAGGCGAGCACGTGGTTAGGTCGGCCTGCCGTCGTCTGGTGTAATAATGGAAAATGCGGCGCGCGCGCACCGTGCGCGGAATCCAGAACCCGGAGCGCCAAAGTACATACGTACCTTCGCGACGGTGTATATAAGTATATACCTATATCTGCGTGTGTAAAGAATGTGTAAGACTGTGTGGGTGTGTACCCGGGAAGGTCAACCGGCGAATGAACGATATCTGTACACGCGTAATCTGAATGACTTCAAGAAGATTTCGCGGAACCGTCGGTACACGAGAATATACAATAATGTATGTGAGAATACATCGCGAAGATATAGAATACCGCGGGTTACGTGTGTCTACCCACTATTCGCGCGTTACGAAATAGGATCGAGGCTGAGCTCGAGGGCAATTTTGGGATCGGTGCGTGGCAGTGCACGCGGGGTTTCGAGCGAGGTGTCGTTTCGTTAATTGGGAGAAAATAGCGACGATAATGAATATAAGTAAGAGATTACTTATCAACGGGCGCGGCCGTCTCTGCATAATGCACGAGCTGGGACAATTTGAAATTTAAATTTTCGTGGTGAATTGTATATTTGCATGCGGCGTGATATACTTACACTCCGGTGCAGTATATTGCCGATGTTTTATTTATCGGAGAATGTGAGAACTTAGGTGTGATATCGGGCTGAATCTTTTACGATAATCGGGACGACTCGATGATTTCTTTTAGATATTTTTTTTTATTAATGCCAATGAAGCAAATGCAGGAAACTTTCAATATTCATTTTTGTAATTTTATCTTGTTTTTCGGTGTAGACGTGGAAGAAAAAATGCTGACTGACCGGGAAACTATAATACTAAACTATGACGTTATTGCTAGAGTCGCAACGAGTCTTAATAAGAAGCGATGGTAATGAAAATTTGTTGCTCGAGTATGCTGCGTTTCGGAAAAATATGTCAAGTCATATTGAATCGTGCGTTTATCGTTTTCCACTATAAATGAGAACTCATATTAAAAAAAAGTGGAAGAAGATAAACCAAATAATTTTGCTCTATAATGTTAAAAATATTTTTTTCCAAGATGAAAAATCATGTTCAGCAACCGGATCTGTATTTTAGGAACCTTTTAACCGATTGCACTATATTATTCTAACATAGTGAAAGCAAACACACGTCGGTCGACAGTAACAGTCCCTTTGAGGAAAGTCTGGAGCCAAATCCAAGTCTATAATAACAACATCTCGCGACACATGTATACACACCGAGCACCATGTTTTCAATCATTCGAATAGAAGTATATGGTTTCAAACACGTTTTACATGTGGTAATGCAATTACCCATAGTGTATTAATTTGTAGTAAACAACTCTACGACGATTTATATTTGTTAATTTTATGATTCATGTAAAAGTTTCGCACGAATTCCGAACGAAGAAAAAAAATATTTATAAGTTTTCGATATAAGGTACACATTTGGCGGAGTATTTTTTTAAAATTTCATCTCTTTATTTTAGGAAATACGATAAAACAATGATAAATCTTCTAATTAAATTTAATTGAGCTTAACGGTCACCTGAGACATTATATCAGCATAAAAATAAAATGTTTCAAATAATAAATCATAATAAAAATGCCATTCCCTACAATTTTCACCTACACCTACATACTCGCTCCGAAATCTCAAGCTCTCACACACTCTGGCAAAACCCGGCACATTCTCGCTACTCCCGCACACATATATAATCTCTCTCTCCCTCTCTCTGTCTCTCCACCGTTCTTCCCGGCCATCTTGGTCCGCGCCACATCTTCACTGTATGTACATATTACCATGCGCGCTCATCAGCCCATGGGCTTATGAGAAAATCCTCGCGAAAGGGGGAAAATCCGCGCGCTATATTTAAACGAAAAGTCCGCCTCCCTCTCCCTTTCTCTCGCGCGCAAGCTGTCTACGAACGCGAGAAATGGCATTGCCCATACGATGCTCCTATTAATAACGACACGAGACAGGGAAGAGGCAGGAAGAGAAAGAGGCGATTTTTAGGCGCGCGATCGTCGTATTTACCTCGGCGGTCGCCGGCTGCACCGCGTCGCTGCCGCTCATAATATTCCCTGCGGATGGTGCGTCGTCCTCTGACCCTGACCCTACGTACACGCGCGTGTACTTACAGCACAGTCGATGTATATCTACTAAGTGTTATATGATGTGACATACGTGCACGCAGGGACTAACCGCGCGTGTCACATATATATATGTATACGTCACGTCCCGCGAGCGAGCGACACCGGCTATCTCGTATATGGCACTGCCAACGGGCGCCCCGTCTTTTCGACGAGAAACATGCTAAGTATATATAAGTTTATTAAGTAGCGCTGGAAAAAGGAGTGCGAGAGGAGGTGGACATGTACGCCACGCGTGATTACATATATATGTGTATACGCTCGGACGACGCGATGCGGCGATGGGAGAGAGATATATACCGGGTGGCGCGGGAGAAAAATTATGATGATTAAGTATATGTGTACGAAGAGCGCTGCCGAGTTGCTAAATCACGTAGAGCAGATAACACGCGGGTATAGATAAGGGGAGTGCGTGCGCGCGAACCGTGTGTTTACGCACGCGCGCGGGTAAGAAAGCGTAAGAGTGATGCTATATATGTCGGTTTGTTGTTGTACTTTGTTGATGGATAAGCACAAATATATTAATTATAAATAGTAGTATAAAACTTGTTTGGCTGCGATAAGGTTTTAATGAAAATAGAAATTTACGGGGTTTCAGTGCTAGATGAGTTTGGAATTCCACGGAACTCTATTGACCTGAACCATGCGGGATTTTCGATCTGTCCGCTATCGCAATGTTGAGCGTTCGCATCACACGAGGGAAATTCATGTATTGCATCAACATTGAGAAAGTCATAGTAATTCCCAGACTATATACTTGTTTCTCAATTCATTGATGAATCGAAAGTTGAGTTTCGGGGAATTATATTTATTTATACGTAAATATATATGAGAAATTAAAAAGTATGCTGACATCTTAGCTTTTAATATGAACGTCGTATGCACTTTGCAAATCATCGATATAAAGACGATAATTTTATTGAGTCCGTAGCTTTGAATAAATACTTATTTTTCTTATGATTATTCAAATTATTCATCGATGACTGATATATTATGTTGAAATAAGGCTTGTTAAATATTATGAATGCATTCATTTTTTGTATAGCTTGCAGCGTTATACGTTACAACAATAATGCATAAATAACGATGAAAGATTCTGGAACGTTCACGACTGATAAAAAGTGCGCTTCAATCGAAGACGTATGGGTGTATAAAAATGTTTTCAACAAATTCCAATAACAGGAAAAAGACAAGTAACAATGCTACTTGCAATTAAAATTATAATTATACAACAGATGTCTGGATTCTGATCATAAACTATTTAACATTATATAGACAACACATGAAAAATCACTTAAATTTTGGTTTAATAGTATGAAAAAATTATGGTTAACTCAAAAGTATATAGTTACCGCAAGGAATTTCCCATTCGCTAGATGTGCATAGACGTTATCGTTAAGGTATAGGTTTCGAATAAACTGCGTTCTGGGAAATTTTCTTGAAATTTTAACTATAGATCGATGGTGTTATTCTTTACAGATTGTTAAAATTTGGGAATCCTCAGCGGCGCCGTTCGAATTGTAAATTCTCAAAGTTTGGACTTTTAATGTACATAGTATAGTATATGGGAAGAGGCATCATGGCAATCTAAAGTAGCGTCGTTTAATTGCTCTACTCTTATACACACGACTGCACGCTGCGAGTGCGAGAGAGACGGCATGCGTAATCGAGAGAAACAAACTGCGGTTATACCTACCGTCCGCTCAAAGATTTCTCGTCCGTCTCGGGGTTAATAAAACGCGCGTGGCGCAGACAAGAGAGAGTTGAAACTTTTGCCTCCGATTACCACACAAGAACTATACCTTACCGCAACTCAGCAGATTGGTTACTGCGATAAATAAATCCGTACAGATTAGCTTTACGAATCTTATTTCTCCGTGCAACTATCGAAGATATAACTTAGCAATTACCCCTACTGTATAAGAGAACGATACTTATCAATTATCATACTTCCTAAAAGTTCGTATATATAATTAAAAATTAAAATACCAGGACAACTCCATTTTAATCAATTGACAACTTTTTTTTTTAAAGACAATCTCATTTAAAACAAATTTAGTTCCCACAACAGCTCGCGTAACCGCAAAACACCCTTTCGCTCTCTCTGCAGGCATTATCATGTTCCTGGCAAAAATCTCGCACTTCTATTATCGCGTTATTATCGAATTCCGGCAAAAGTTACCGAATATGCACGCGCGTGATATAATTATTATATTACCGGACATTCCGCTCACGCGAGCTTTGAACGTATACACTTATTATTCAATTTTTGGAAAAAGAGAAAAAGGTTCGTATATGTAATAGGCGTGCATTGTTTTTATATACAGCAGGCGGCGTCGGCGGCGCACGCCGAAATGTTTATCGCTAGGGCGATAGGCGAGGGGAGAGCCCATCCTGTCCTTGACACGACTTCCCAATTCTCAGAGAGAAATCTCTCGTGCTCTCCGCCGCGCGCGTATTTATCGAATTCCGGCCAATTAAGCTCTCTAAGGCGTGCGCATGATAAATAATAAACGTTTCCTAAAATAAAAAGAGAAGATCGGCCGTTCGTCATGACAGTAGTGTAGTTTCCTTCCTCGAGAGCGAGAGACATGAATCAAACGATGTTACGTCAACTGCTTTGGTACGCATGCATATATTCTTGTGCTTTGATTGTTTATGCTTTTTTTTTAATAATAATATTTTATGTCAAATTCGATAATTGTTTCTTGCATTTCCGGTGGATTGGGTGTGACGTTAAAATTTTTATTTAGAACAGTGATACACTTCGATGACACGTTATAACCTGTTTTTATGATGTGCGCATTAAGTATATGGGATGGTGAAGTGCTGTGCGAATGAATTTTCGGTGATATATTTTCGTTTCTTTTCGAACATTCTTATTGTATTAATATTTGTGAAGCAAACATCGACATTTTTATTGAATTCTTTCAAATCTTTGATTAAAGTGGTTCTATGGATTATATAGTACTTAAATATAAAATAGTAACAAAGAATTGTTCTTATACTGCAAAGTGAGAACCCATAAGTATCATAGACCGGTACTTTAGGTCACGGAAAACATTTTTTAAACAAAATTTCAGTACTAACAAAGTAGATATCGTCAATGTAAAAAAATGATGCAACGAATCGCTTTAATCTTTTTCATTTTGGCTTCAAATTCAATTTCTAAAGACTCATTTTCATTTTTGTGGATTTCATTACAAGGTATCGTGGATCAAATTAACAAAATTTTAAAACCTTAAAAGTTACAGTCAATTATTTATGGCTTATACTTTCCTGTATGAGAACAATGCATTCTAGAATATTTTATATTTAAGTACTATATAACCCATAGAACCACCGTAAAAACTTTTATTTCTGACTCCACTGTAATGGCCACTTGATTGACTCAAAAAGCGGGACAAATGTAGCATTTGATTCCTTCTCATACTTTATTTACCTCATAAAGTAACTGGCCACTACCAGCACCGCGACATATTTAAAAAGTTGTCTTATGTATAGTGTCACTTTTTCAAGTGAGAAATCTAGTCGGGAATAAAGTTCTATACGCAAAACGGGAGTAAAGTCGATTATTCCCTCGGGTGGTTACTTACTATCACTATAGAATATTATGCCCACAAGCAATTTTTAATAGAAATCCATTTTTTGGTTAACAAAAATATAAATTAAAATTAGTATTTATTTTTATATGTTTTATACACGTTTATTTAAACCTTAAGAAGGAAATTTCAAAATTCTAAATGATATCCCATCATCGTCCTACATTTCATTTGATTCAAAAATAAAAAAATATTCAATCGTGAAGAATATTACAGTTTGATCAAACGTTTCACGAATAATAAGCATTTGAATAATTTTCACTCGCAGGATATTTTTTATATTTACACTGACAATTGGATCGGGTTACACTTTGGATCCGGAGTACGATCAATGTCGGACACCCCCATGTACAGCAGTCGGTAAGCTTACATCACATAAATAATTGATATATCAGTATAATAATCCGATTTTCAACTTTTCATTAAATTTCCATTGCTTTTGACTTTCTCTCAAGAGGACATTTTGACGAGAAATGTGGATTTCAACGTCGAGCCGTGCGATGACTTTTACAAGTATGCCTGCGGTAAAAACCATTCTCACCAAAGGCCGCTTCAGTTCACAATCGATACGACCGAGAATCAAGAACCTTTTCACCCGAGGCACTACGAGCTGACTCAGTTAAAAGGTGAATTATTATTGACTTTTAATTATATGCATACGAAGAGTTTATTAAAATGAAAAATTACCGTTTCAGACATATTGAAAGCAAATTACCAACTGAGTGATATGGAGCAAAACCTAAATTCGTTGAAGATTGAAAGAGAGATCTACAGAAGATGCAAGAAAGGTAAAATCGAAAGAATTCTCTGTGCGATGTAAACGTATTTATATTAATTAAGCGATGCACTACGACGTTAATAAAATACAAACGACAGCTTACAGTGAAACAGAGAAAAGGGAGTACGAATCGTGGCTGACCATCATGGGAGCCAAGCGGCTCGATTCGTCCGGAGACTACCATCCTCACACTGAAAAAATGTACCGCACTGACTTAAAAGCCGCCATCAAAGGGATTGGCTTCGCCTTCTTCGAGATCAACATCGTCGAGCGTGAGAATACCTTCGACCAAGAGTTCAAAAGATACATTGAGGTATTGTATATAGCGCCACGCTATACGATGCACATGGGTCTAACTTTTGGATTACGACGAATGTTTTAGATAAGTCCAACAATGGATAATGCAATGGCCTTGTCGGATCTCCTGTCGATAAAGTACACAAACAAAATTGGACGATCGCATCAGAATAGAAACAGCGAGCGCAGTGGCATATACGCGAACCTTCGGAATTTCATCAAGGAAATTATTAGGGTAAAGAATTGCGGAATGGAAGTGTAATATTTCTCTTGGCTGAATTTTAATGAACAATTATTGCAGATTTTACCCGACGACAGATCGGACGATTATGATTGGGAAGAGAATCTTCCGGAGCCGATAACGATCGACGAATGGCAAACGAGATACAACCTTATTGCTACAAAAAACGAAACCAGAGTAAGACGTTATTAATCACTTTATAACAGAAAAATTATAAGTACTCAGTACGCTAAATAATGCTTAAAATACTGCATGAAACTCGTGCGTAAGGTGATTTTTATCGCAACGTCTCGTGCAGTAAATAATCACCTTCCACAACAGTGTCATAATGTACTAATACGATACTCGTGTGCAATAATGGGCCACTTAAGTCACACGTATCGTAATATACATTAATAATTTATGGCATAAAATTAAATAATGTGCCACCTTAATAAAGCACGTATAACCATCTTAAGAGCTTTATATACCTTTGGATTTTGATATCCAATTTTCACTGCAAAAAGGAAATTTAATTACCTACATTTGAAAACAACATATTATATCATAATAAGACGTTAATTCTGGAAAAATAAGCCAAGGTAGATATTTCTAAACCCATTTTATGCAGAGATATAGTATTTTCTATATTTTAATTTTGTTATAACTTTTCTTTAAAAGTGCTTGATGGATTTTCATATGACAGCGCTCGAATTCTATTTATTTTGTACAGTTCTGGTCCAAAGATTTTGAAATATAAACATTAATTCATTAAGTAATTGTTAAATTTGAAAAAGCACGTATAAAACTACTTAGTTTTAAGATTAATTTTTTTTTATTTGTGGCATTGAAAAATTACTCAAATAATTGTTATATTTACAGTTACAGAAAAGTTACAAAAAAGTTAAAATATTGAAAATCTTATATGTCTGCATAAAATGGGTTTAGAAACTTCTACCTTGCCTGATTGTCTCAGAAATAATGACTTCTTATGGTATATATTGCTTTAAAATGTAGGCAATTGAATCTCCTTTATTCCCGTGAAAATTAGATACCAAAGTCCAAAGGTATATGACCCTATTAATATTGTAATCCTATATAAATTCTTAACATATCGACGGCTGAGTGGAATTTGGTCGTTCTAGATGCGACGTTCTTTGTCCGCGCGCCGAGGTGCGACCTTATTCTGTTCAGCCGTCGATATACTGTAATATTAAAATTTCATATATTTATATTCGAATTTAGATAGAATGGCACCAATGTCTGCTAGAGTTTTTCGGCCACTTTAGCCCCGAAATTGGTAGTATTCGTTTGACTGAACGCATCATTGTCAAAGGCGAAAGCTACTTTTTCCGCCTGGCTGAACTTCTAAGATCCACAAAGAAAGAGACAGCTGGTAAATGATTCCGAATATTTCGTCGATTGATTCCTGTTTTTCAAATCTAAACGTTGACTATGCATTTTAGAGGACTACATTTTGTTGAGGCTCGTTTCGAAGACAATTGGCCTGGTAGATAAAGATAACAGACAATATTCGTTTCTACCTCCTATAGAAGGGTTAGCATCGCATTATAATCGTAAGAAGCACAATTCTAAATATCCTTTCGTTAATTAAAGTAAACATTTTTTATTTTAGATTCGAGAACGAATGCGTGCCAGGCCTTTTGATTGGTGCCGCTTATGGGTACACGCAAAAATATTTCCCGAAGGATAACCACGATGCTGTAAGTATTTTTGCTTTCTCCCGTATATCATGTTTTGGGAGAGAAACAAATACACTTTAGCCAGAGGGTTCAAAATAATAATAATTTTAATTAAGAATTAAAATTTTAACGTTCCTTTAATTCAAGATTAACATTTTAATTCTCTACCATTCAATTCAAATTCCAACGATTAATCAACCTTGACGAATTCAAGCGGCAAAAAAAATAGCAACGACTGTTTTGCACTATATTATGTAGGGATACTAATAAAATACTCACACAGTGAAAATCCGCATTACAGATTCGAGAAATCTATCTCTCGCTGAAGAGCGTCATCGAGTCTCAGCTTGGTAGCGACCTGAACAATTACCAGGCGACGTCTAATGTCACCAGGAACTTCCTCAGACAGTTGAGCAAGGCCGAGGTGGTGATCGGCTATCCCTCATGGCTGATGAATGATACGTTCGCGACTAACTTCTACGGAAACGTAAGGCCAAGAAATTAATTTGATTATATAGTGAGACCAACTGTTCTCATGCTTCGCGTACTTTGGTTTTCAGTTCCAGGTTCAAGATTCGTACTTCAAGAATCAACTGGATGCTCTCAGGAGCTTGTGGAACCTGAGACTATTTAGTTTGCGCGACCATAGACTGCCGCTGATAGAGTAAGTATAATATATATAATTCGATCCGCAATAAAAATTTTTATTATAGATGAAAGCTTCTACATTATCATAGAAAGTAAAACATGAATAGTTTTACATTGTTATAGAACAGGATGACATTGTGCAAGTTATTTAACAAATGATTATATTTCAGTATCAACACGTTTTTCAAGTCGCTAAGCGTGAACGAACTCACGTTTTCAAGGAACATGAAACAAATACGTAATTAAAATTATTTTTCTTAGCTCATTGCAATCACTGTGAAAGAGTGCTATATGTTATAATGAAAAACTTTTCTTTTTACAGTCATACCGTCGAGTATGTTCAGTGAAAACACTTACAAGCTGTTCAGCGCACAATTATACGAGTAAGCATTGAGACATACTCATAATAATCACTTTAAGAATGGCTAAAGTCAATTAAATTATGAAATTAATTTTTGCACCCCAATAGATGCCCAAATTGATCGAGTTTTAAATACATCCTATCGGCAAATTCACAATACTTTTAACTATAGCCGACTTTTTCCCCCAAGTAATTTATTGATGCTATTAGCTTGTCCTGCGTATCACAGAAACTAGACTGGACATAAAATCTTCAGTGTAAAAATTAAATTTATCATCTCGACAATACCTATTGTTTAACAAATACAATGCCTTCATTTTTAACAGCCCAATAAACTATGGAGCTGCTGGCACGGCCATCGCCACGGCGCTTTACACCGAATGGCTCAGTACGTATACGAAATAAAGCAATGAACCCTCATTATTATCACGCCATAAATTAAGATACTAACAACTTGACTAATCACTTTTATAGGGAAGAGTGCGTTCGTAGCATCCGTCTCGCAGTGCATACGAGAGCAGATACCTTCTGACGTTTACACGGAAAGGGTAAGCCTAAATGCATCAATTTTATCAAGGCCAAAGTGCAATACAAAGATTTACCGTCTGTGAATAATACTCCTCGAATTTTCGATAGCGCAACGAGTACGCCTTAAGGTCGACCGCTAGTCTCCTCGGTGCTCACGCTGCGTACCTAGCTTGGGGCACGAAGGATTCGTACCCGATCGAGTTTGTAAATTTCGGCGCTGTCACAGACTTCAAGCTCTTCTTCCTCTCCTATGCAATTGTAATTTTCCTTCTTTATCGTCGTAGTATAATGTTAAATTACTGGAAATTAATTTGTACGTTACTTTTTTCGTTTTTGCCAGAGTCTGTGTCGAGCGGAAACGCCACCGGAGGGTACGGATATGGCGCCGCACCACTTCATCAAGTTCGTCGTGAGCAATATGCCTGAGTTCACCGAAGCTTTCCGCTGCTTCGAGAGCCACAAGCACAACAGGCGAGACAAGTGCGACCCGCTCAAATACTGACATTTTTATTTATCAAAGAAAGAAACCTGACTTTTCTATTTATTTCCTACTTGTTCTGTATTATTATTTTGTACAAAACGCATAATTTTGTATGTGTATAAATAAACGAATCTCATATACTTATATATTATACTACAGAGTAAATTAAAAGCATATCGATAGGATTACGTTTATAATATTTTTTATGTAAATAAAATTTAATAAAGAATATTCAATGATATGACATTGTTGTGCGAGCTTTTGGAGTTTATTGGAAAAACATTTTTATTTATAAGCTTGTAAGATTTTAATAAACATTTTTGGAATGTTTTGAGGTGGCTTGTGACTTTACCACGAGAATTGCGGCCACATTGATAAAATTTGTTTACAATTTCGTTTGTCCACATGTTATAATGTAAAAAGCGATATGACATAATATAAATTTAATGGTTCAGAAAGTAACAACAAATTTTTTCAACAAAATTTCAACATTGCAAAAGTAGTTATCGACAATTAAAAAAAAAGTTCAACAAACAATATAAATCTTTTTCATTTTTTATCCGAATCTATAGGTTCATGCATGCTTTTTACAAATAGTTGTATTTTTGCAGGTTTTGAAAATTTTTCAATTTCTATATCGTTGACTTCCTATGAAATAGCATAAAAGGAACAAAATGAGCCCTTCCAATTTTGAACCGGATTAAAAATAAAAAAGATTTAGGTATACCTATTGTTCGTTGAACTTTTTTTAATTGTCAATATAAACTTTTTCAATATTGGAATTTCGTCGAAAAAGATTTTTTTTGTTACTTTATGAACCATATTATTATGTGATATCGTTTTTGACATTATAAAATGTAAACAAATGATTGTAAACAAATATTATTAAATATTATAACTGATTCTCGCCGTGAAGCCACAAGTACACACGGATCATATGAAAGGCAAATAATACTTTCCAAACCGAAAAAAACTATTGTGATATAATATAGTTTTTTTTTCGCTTCGGAAAGTATTTGCCTTTCATATCCGGGTGTACTTACATTATTATATTTTAATATTTTGTGACATAAAAATTAAATAGTGAACCCATTTTAAAATCATGACAACCCTCTTAATAACGGTGCCGAAGTGCCGAACTTCCCGCATGACTGTTATAGATTGAGCTGTGAGCGCAATGGACGATCATCTTGCACTCACGGTAACATAGCTGATACAGGTTATGTTACAAAAAATAAACAGTGTAGTCGTTAGTTATCGATGGATTTTCATATTCATTAGTATTAAATAAAAATATTCCGTAAAAAAAGCTCGATGGCTGTGCTACATCGCGCTTTGTTCACGTGGTTTAATTTGTTAATCTTTCTTATTGTGCTTGTGCTGAGACTTGACCAGAGGATACAATGGAACTGGTTCATAGTATTTATTCCAATGTGGTTGTACGATAATATTTTGTTAATATATATTGCATTTAATATGATACTATTTTGCAAGAATGCCCATGATCGCTTAATCAGTCTGCGACGAATGGTAACTTATTATCTTCATATTTATTGTAGAAAAATATACTCTAGTTAAATTTCTAATAATTATATTAGTATCTATTTTTGGAACATGACTTAAGAAATAAAACAATTTTGCAATAGTATGTCATGTGAATAATTTTTTTCAGCTTTGGTATATGGTCGCAGTACTTTTAAAATTAAGTGCCCAAATTCTAGTATGTCTAAAATTGGAAGCTTTGCAATGGACCTTACCAGCTAAAGCAGTTTTAGCACCATTTTGGGTGTTATTTGCTGCACTTGCAATTGATGTTTTTGTTCACCTCATACAGCATTCCGTCAGATATTAATAATGTTTCAATATTTCTCATGCTATTCACTGCCCGTAACTGGTAAGTTAAAATATTTTTCCAATTAAACTCTCATATTTATTTAATTATTAATTTTGAATTTAAAATAAGAATATTAACTTTTCATTCAATATGATGGTCTTGAGCTAATTTTACACTGTACAATAGAAAAGATGTTACTTGTTGCGCTGTCATTATCTTGAAATGCAAATGATAAAGAAACAGTTGTTCTGTCAATACAAGATAAAGGAGACAAGACCATTAAGCTGATCTGTAATTCCATGTCTATACCTCTTGTCATCATAAAGAAAGTATTTTTATACCTTTGGAGAGACACCTTATGTGATGACGTAACAAACATTATGCTCACTTGTCTGGTACAGCCACAAAGTATCAAAAGTGCAAAACTCAGCCTCTTGGAAAAAATTCAGAATAGTCTAGTCTCTAGCCAAACGTTAGAAGGTTCAGTCACGAGGTGGGTCTCTAGCTTACTATAAATAATCTTGATGAGCCAAGGATGAAACGGACAGAGTTATAAATAAGTAAAAGCAAGTTCTTCTTTATTGAAACTGCTGTCATTAGTGTTTTGTTGGGCAGTTTGTAAGAGTTGTTTTTTGAAACTTTTGGTGATTTCAGATATTTGTTAATGGAATATTACACCATTATAAACATTGTGAGATCAGTTAAGATAAGTGAGCATATTAAGGGGGTATTACTCTAAGTGAATTATTCAGTTTAAAAATATGCCAGTGCCATCTTTTTTAAGTGTGCCAGAGGTAACAAATGTTGCATTAATTGCACAAATATTTCATTAATTTGTTTAATCCTTTTTTTTAAATATATAGAAATGAATAAAATTAATAAAAAAATATTATTTAAAGTTTTATAATTTTTAATTGTAAGCTAAAGAAATTTGTTTGTTCCAATCACCCAGCTTAATTATTTCATTACAGATGATAGTTAAACTTTTTTTACTGTGCTTGTGCCTGAATGTGGCAAAAAACGGTGTTGTTGAAGCAACACTTTCAGTCGTAGAGGTTCCAGCTGGACACTTGGCAGAACTGCCATGTATGAGCAGTGATGATTTTCATAGATTTATGTTTTGGCAATTAACTGATGAGAGACGCATTATTGGTCCTGGTAATCCTCTAGATGAGGAAAAATATAATTATGAAGTACTTACTGGAAAACTTTTTATTAGGGTATTTTTTAATTTTCAATCAACAATTAGTTTACAAGTAATTAGTCTTTGATATTGAATTGTACAAAATAAATATTGTATTTAAAGGGTGTATCTACAGCTGAGGCAGGCTTCTACAGATGTATTTCAAGGGGAGTAGAAGATACTTCAGCTATCAAGGTACACATTGTGGAGTTAATTGTTCAAAGTACAGCAGGCTACATAGAGAATCCTTTTGAGGTGAGAAAAAAACTAAAGTGTTGAAGGGGATAATTAAATTCTATTAACTTATTTAAATAGTACTGATAATATTGCAAATGAATTTATTTTAGACAAATTTACTGCGAGGAATGGTTGTAACCATGGTTGTTGTAGTAGGAATTGCGGCCACTTTACTCATAATTATGTTAAAGCGAAGAAATGCTCACAGGTTCTTTGGTAAGAAGTATTCTTTTACATTTTCATGAAAAATTTATTTGACTATTTCAGTTTTGATAATATCTTTCATTCACACAGATGTGATGGATGAATCAAGGGAAAATTCTCCTGCAAAGTATGTAAGCCACATTCAATCAGCACCAGTAACACCGTCGCCTAGAACACTTGAATCTGGGGGCATTGACAACATGGGTTTGGATGTTGATTTTCCAAAAGTGTTTCAACAGATGCAAAAAGGACAAACTTTGCCATTATAATACAAGTGATTTTTATAAGTAGTTAGAATAATTAAAGTGTGCTAAAAGTACTGATGATATTATTCAAAATGTTTCATATTTTCACTCCAGTGAAGTGCATTAAACGTAATGTATAATATTCTTACTGTATATCACATCTTTAATTTAAGTGATATGAATTTAAATACATATATTTTATAACTTGCAGAAAAGTTCAGTGATCATATAAAAACATTCTCAAATAGTCAATTTATTTACCAACAGATTATTTGTTATAAATATATTTTGTAAGTCCATTAAGAACATGTAATTACTGTACATAAAATATTTGCGATAAAATGCAACCTTGTAAATATTGTCAAATAAAAAAATTTTATTAAATTGATTTTAATTTAGAAATAAAAAATTTTAAAAATATAACAATACTATGTATAAAAATAATTTACAAAAAGTTTCAACTTATATTTTATATAAGTTTCATATTCAAATTGGTGTACCTTCAGCTATAGGTTGAATAGTATCTGGAGTAATATCCATCATATTATCATCTCCAGTTTCTTCATCTTCATCATCTTCATCTTCAGGATCAACTTCAGTTTCAAGTAATCTAATTTTTCTTTTGTTTTCACTTAAAATTGCTGCTACTTTTCTTGGACCACTAACAGATAACTGTCTTGGTGAAATATCTTGGAAAGGTTTAGATAAATTAGGATCAGCTACATCACATAAATTTACAATAAAATCTGGTCTCATATTTTGTTGATCATTTAATGTGGAATGATTCAATGGAAGTTGAATTAAACAAGAAGTATTGTTTTCTTGATTTAAAACTAATAAACTTAGGAAATCTTGTGAATAAAATTGTAAATCAGATATTCTTTGGTCTTCTAATCTCTTGGATGGAGTTGCAGGAGCTATAAAGAAAGTGCATTACTTAAATTAAATAATACTTCATAAACATGAATACATTTTTTTCATAAACTATACCTTGTTTATTTCCAACATCAACCTTAATCATTGTGGAAACTAAGGGCTCATTTAAAGTTGAGAAATTAATTCTAAATAATTGGAGTACTTTATTATCTGCACTAGGTACTGCAATCATTAAGTTACCATCATTTGTTACTATCTGAGAACTTAAATTATTTGTGACTGTTAAAGGCATCACTATATGTTTAAAGTGGTGAGTCAGATCTTGGTAGGCACAGACAAAAACTTGGTTAATAGTTTCAATAAGAGTTACATGTGCTTGAAGGAGAGAGCCTTCAAAATCTTGTTTTATAATTAGAGGATGATTTTGTAGACACCTATTCTCAACAAGCATTGATGCCCATTCACTTCCTTCAGGGCTAAAACAAACTTGGAGAGGATCTTGTCTCAAATATTGTCCTAGTTTTTCCAAGTTAACTACTTTTCGTTTACTTGCATGTAGCTCAATCTTGTCAAAGCCACGTAGAAATTCTGCTATGTAAGTCAAATCTTGTTGACTGACTTTGCTCATTTCAGATGGAATTCTTTCATCATTGAATCTTAAAATAATAGTATAAAGCCATCTGAAATATATAATATATAAATTTATGATTAATTTAAAAGTTACGTTTGATAAATTTTTTAAAACACCATAAATATACCGTATAAAAGCTTTGTAATCCCTCATATTTAGATCAATAACTTGTTGGATTTCAGATGTTTTAGCTAAAAATGACTGTGCAGCACTGATAGCATTGGTAATAGGAGTTTCCTCTTTCAGTCCTAAAGCTTCATAAGCTCCACCAAATCTTACCATACCTCTCATTTCTGCCAAATGATATATTAAAGCCATTCCAACACTACTCAAATGTTTCAAGACTAGTTTCTAAAAAATTGTTTTATTCTATAAAACTGTTTATTCATACTTTATTACACTATCAAATCAAGTACCTGAATATTACTGTAACAAATATCAATACTATGTCCTAACTTTTTCAGTCCTTTTTCAGTGAGATCTCGTAAAAGGAAATTTACTAAATCTGTAGTGGGATGCCCAACCATTAAAAGTTCCAAAAACTCTGCTGCTACAGTACCCGGAGGCTTGTCAGCAGCATATTTGGCTAATTTTTCATCCATTTCTAAAAGGATAGTTTCCCATGCCTCTGAAATAGCCATCAAAGTTCTTGACATGTAATCCATCAAACACTCAATATGAGCTTGAAGTTGTGCTACCTTTAAAAAAAAAATTTTAATTAGAAAGTTGTAGAGAATTGGCACCGATATTATAATAAATTCACATACATTTAAAAAAGCTTCGCTACTTTGAAGTAGAGAGCATGTTAATCTTACAACCACTATACATTCATTGCTCCTCCAGCTGGCCCATAAAGCTTTACCTGCTCCACCACTTATCTCCAGTACAGGACCATTACCAATTACTATTGTTCCACAATAGAACATCCCAAATATGTACATCATGATTTTGCCATTTTCTTGTCCAAGCTAAAAATACTTTATGTTATCATCTTATATTTCTTTTCAATGCTTATGAGCATTTTGATCACTTACAAATAGCATATCCAGTGTTTGTGAAAGAAATTCCTTTCTTTCAGGCTCTTGACCAAAACTTCTGCTCAAATTAGGCAGTGGTGGTAAGTAATCTCCAGTGCAAGACAAACAAGTTTTTTCACCATTGTTAATACTACTACTACTACTACTACTACTACTACAATTACTACTGCCACAGCCAGACGGAGTAAGCGACAGCCAAGCAATGCAAGTGCAGTGCTCATCTGTTTTCAGTCTTGTTTTATGTACAATATTTTTGTTTTCTATATCAACTAGGCACAGCAATTTAGAGTTTGAATAAGAAATAGCAATGATTTTACCATCTGGTCTCCAAGCAATATTCGATATCTTTTCTCCTTCTTCATGAGGACTTAAAAGCCAAACCCTTTGCCAGTTTAGTCTGTGCAAAGCTAACTCTCCTAAAAATGATTTATAATATAAAAATACTCATAAAAATATATAAAAATTACGTATTTGCACATGACAAACCTTTGCTATTAGCTATTGCAAGGAGGTCCATGTTAGGGGACCAGTGCATGAGGGTCACCTCATTGGGAAGCTGTCGCTCCTCGAGCTGCCTTATTGTTCCCGACATTTTTATGTCTTACCCCGAAGTAGCAGCCAAATAAACGATTACTTGGTCATTTATTTAGAGTGTTTTTTCTATGATTCCGGCAGTCGTTTGAGGTTATATGTTGTGACAACATAACATTCAAACACGCGCCTGCGCACTTTGCTGCCATCTGATGCACGTTTGGAAAACCATTCCGTTTAAAAATTTGCGGGTAAGTTAGTATTTTTTATTTTAGACTTTTAGTAAGCGTAACGCGCAAGTGCAGCTTGGTTGTAAAGTCTCGACAGACAAATATACGTTACAATGATTTAAATTATTCTAACGTGTACCATGGACTCGCATAAGTTTTGGGTGGGCCACCAAAAGTTATAATATTTTTCTCAAACAAAAATAATTTTAAATATAATTTATGACTCGTTTCATCTTCTTTTCTTAATTTTTGCCCACACAAATTCATAATGCTAATAACTAAATAACTCAAAATCATGATTTTTGACACTTTCGTCAGAAATTGTTAAAGTCCACGATGCAATGAAACGATTTGAATCGTTCCATCAGCTGTTTTGTCCGCCAAGTGTAGGTACTTGCATCAACTAATGATGAGTCATCACATTCTATCCATTTTTAAAACGTTATTGAATTACACATCTTTACTTATGAGTATAATTATTAATATTTGTAAAAATGTATAATATGTAATTCAAATTTTCAAACGATTGGAACTTTCTTCAAAATTAGTAAACGTAAAAAAAAGCATGGAAATTTAGAAGCATAATTCAAACTCTGTATGCTTCTAAATTTATTTGTTACTTTTGTACGCATTGCGATAAATTTTTGCCTAAACATGGATTACTATAGATATTTCCAAGCGCCATTCGTAACGACATATATAGCTTTGCTTGCTAGTCTTAGTTGTACCTATACGTACATATTATATAGTTTAAGAAAATCATTGCCAACATTCATTTTAAATAAGAAGGTAAGTATAAAGAAAAGAGATAATTTTTAAAAACTTATTAAAAATCTCGTATGTTAAACAATCAAACAACTAATTTAACAACCTATAATTAATAACTCATTTAAAAGCGCATAACACTGGGCGTGTCAGACGTGAAGATGACTTTGATTACATCGACAAGAGTGACGTTGACGTTGATCACGATGAACTTTTTTTTAAACGTGTGTACTTATATCAAGCCGGCTGGCGATCGCATATCGTCGCGTCTCTCTCTTTCGGTGCGTATATTTTTAGTCGCGGATGCTGCTTCGAAGGGCGAAAGTGACCCTGACATCCTAAGTTTTAAATGCACCGTGTCTGTGGTTGTGTGCGTGATGTGCATTTCGATAAATTCTTTGCGCTCATTGATTGTGTATAATACACAAACACATACACATACACACACTCATGCACACACTTATACACACTGTTTGCAAGAAGCGTCTTCATGAACGCTGTTTAGTGAAAAAAGTGTATTTTTTATCATTCATAAATTCGCCACCCCGACGTCGCTAAAAATTTCTTTATTGTTTCACCTTCGACGCGTCGTTGTTTTTATATATTTTTTTTTCTTACATAAAGTTCGCCTCCCGCCTGCGCGCGGGTGAGGTACACCTTGAACCAAAGTCATTAATTTTGGCTCGACGAAAAAAAAAAAAAAAAAAACGTTTAGGCTATATATTTCACTTTTTTTTTCTCTTCTAAAAAGAAAAAAGATCTTTGTTATAATAAACCAGCTAATTAACTCGGGGAAAAACCCTCGAGCGAAAAAAATTCACTTCGAAAAATTTCCCAAGTATTCTTTCGCTATTTTGCGGAAAAAAAAAATAAAAAAATGTCGTGCCACTGAGACAGTCTCTCGTGTAGCTACCTACCTACTCGTTACACGCGCGCGTGGAGGAGGCGAGTGAAGCGCGCCTCTACGACCCTCGCCATTGACTCTCTCTCTTTCTCTCTCTCTATACTTATACGTATATATACCTATATATCTACCCGCGCTACGTAGGGAAGCGGCTACGATGGTTTGACAAGACGACGGCTCGTTTTATTAATAGGTATACGTGTGTGGCGAATAATTCGGCTATGGCTTTATAAAGATACAGCGCGGGGGAATGAAAAAACCGTGGCGCCGGTGATTCGCGCGTGACGCACGTGCCTTTATTTTGCTGCGGGAGTGCAGCACATTTCGCGCCCTGTTTTGGTGGGAGGAAAGTAGAGTTTTTTATTTCGATGTAATTTGTAATGTTGGAGATTCGAATTTATTAATAAGTGGGGTAAGATGGGGTTGGCATTGACGGGAAATCATGAATGAAATTGAAACGGAGTTTCGCAAGTATAGAGAGATTCGAGAAGCCAGAAGCTAATATAATAATTTTAAACTGAGGGTAGGTACTTATATCGCGCAAAACTTGATGTTGAAATTTAATCAAGCCGTAAGGGAATGTGTAGTTTCGACTGGTGCTTCCGCTCTGCGGGTTACTTACAAACGTTAAAAATATCAGCTTTAAATGTAATTATCTCCTCTTTGGAGCAATCCCACTGCCGCTGGGATCCTGCCAATATTTAAACATTCTTTATTATTTACATGTATATTTCAAATTTTCGAAAGTTCTACAAGCAACTACTGGCTTGGATTCACGATTCTCTTCATATTTACATTAGCGAATCGAATTATTTAAAGAAATTAGGATTCTCTTCATTTGTCATATGAAATCAAATTTACATTATAAATAAGAATACATAAGAAAGATACACTGATTGAAGTAAAACTTCAGAGATCTAAAGGAGAGAAAAATGAAAAATCTGAAAATTTTCCTGAAGCCATGCATCTTCGCATCTGTTCAGAAACGATGCATTTTTCATTACTCTTGTCTTTTTAGGTATAAGAAAAAGTGGATGGTTTTGATTAGGATTAATAAAGATAAAATTAAAGTTTTCATAGTAGCATCTCAACCAAGGTACGTTTAGACTTAAACGTTCTATTCCAGAACTATCGTTTCTTTTAACTTATATGTTAAAAAACAAATTTCATGACAAACATTTCTTGAACAGTATAATAACTTTACCTTTCGTCTTATTCAAACTAATTGAGCGAAAAGCACGCTGAGTCTAGTGAAAATACCCAATGTGTAGGATTTCCCGCCTTTACGTTTATGCAGACAATGATAATTTTAAAGAAAGTTCAGACTTTGTATGATGTAAATACTTAATCGTGCCAATGCACTAGACGATTTGCTCCATTTCATAGAAAACCTATCCAGCATTTATTCTTTTTCGATAAAGTGTGCGTAAAATGCGATTTTAAAGATTATGTAAATTTTTAAAATCGCTTTCATGCCCCCTGTACCGAATTATACTATTAATTTTGCATTCACAATACAGTCTCACGTTATATTTTATATTATTTTATAAAAAATTAAGCGGGCTGCCAAAGAGTATTATAAAAAGCCTAGAACGCATGAATATATATTGAAATTTACGACAATAGGTGCCGGAAAAAGGTGGAAAATCAAAATTGCCACATTTTTAAGCAGCATCAAACGATTCTCCCACAGGAAGCATCAACAATCAAGAAAATCATCCAGCAAGGTTTCAACCTCTACCACCCGTATACACACTGAAAAGCCAGCCTGCAGCTTAGACTCGCAAAAAAAGCACTCGCACCCCCTAGACACAAAGCCCTCTCCCTCCGATAAGACACACACAAGAGACAGTAGCAGGCACGCGGCGAGCTCGCGCGTCCATAATATACACACGGCTCTCTCTCTCTCGCGCAAAAAAGTGTACCTTATATACTATACACGCGAGCCCCTCCGGGCCAGACAAAAGCGAGTTGCCTCCTCCTCCGCGCGTACGTGTACACACAAAAAGCCGAGGCGTGCACCACCCTCGCGTATATGCACGCACACCTTGAATAGGCGCAAAGGGTAGCTGAGCTGCACAAGAGGGCCAGCCGTCTACGCCTCCCTCTCCCCCGTATATAGGTGTAATAAAGTAAACTCTCTCGCGAAGCGTCACGTGGCAGTAAGTACGGCGTGCATGCTGCGAGTAGGCAGAATAAGCAGCAGCAGCAGCGGAGAATCCGCCGCGGCGCGCGAGGCGAAAATCTAAATCCGTCGGGCGCGCGCACGTCGAGCGCCGCGGGAAGAGAAGAAGAAGCGGGAGAGTCGCGCGAGACGCGCGCGATAGTCAATAATCGCTGCTCGGGCGGCGCGCGCGGTCTGTGTGTGCGAGAGGCGACCCCCCGCTGACTTGTTTTCCTCCTTTTTTTTCTCTCGATCTCGATATCAAAGACACTTGTATATCGGAGGTGTGATTCGAAGGATTACCAGCGAGCGGAAGAAGAAGAAGAGGAAGTGTGCGCGACAAGCGCGTTTATATTACACACTCTACGAGAGGATCCGCTGCTCGGCCAGCGAAGGATATATTATCACGCAAGATGATTCGCGTGGACGAAACCGATCCTGTCGGCGGTAAGGACACCATCCCGCTATGATTTTTTTTATGTGTATTCTTCTCTCGTATCGATGCGGAGCTTTTGTTAAGAAATATATGTGGGAAAAGTCGCCGATTCGCGGAGCGCCGTGACGATCGTTATACTTTATAGTGATGCGCTTAGTCGATATTTTGGCAAAGGATCATGACAATAATATCTGTGTATGTGTGTGTTGTGGAAGGAAGGAACGCACGCTCGCGTTGAATAATTAGCGTGCAATATCGATTGCGCGCGCGCGAGTTTGTGCTAATTCAATTGACCGAGTGGCGCTAAGGAGTATATTTTTCTTTTTTTTATTATATATATATATATACGCATTGATTTTTTTCTCTACGCGAATAACAATAATAACACGTCCGCGTGTGTATATTACAGGAAAAAAGCATTCTGAAGATATTGTAGGTACGCTATATACGCTGATTCGCATATTTTTCACATTTTGCAAAACAAAAAAAAATAATAAATTGTAAAATAATCGACACGAGAGCCACGCTGCTCCTTACATAATGGCACGCGCGAGGGGCCCGGTGAAATTTCCGCACGAATAAATAGCATTTTGGAAGACGGCGCGCGAGAGCGAGCGTCCACCGCACGGCAAGCATAGAGTGAAAGCTCGCGCTTCTCTCTCTCTCTTTCTCCTATATATTTACGGAATGTAGAATTGGAGCAGGCGTTTTCTCTCTCTCTTGCGATACTCTCCTCTCTCGCGAAGTTTATTTCGGATCGGCCGCTCTCGCGCGGCGTCCACACGCTGTCCCGGCAACGCAGCGACTCTCCCGCGCTCGACGATCGATGTAATAATTTCCCTTTGCTAGCTGTGTGTATGAATGTTTGAAGAGGATCGGTGGTAACAAGTGGAGCGCTCCAGTTTTCGCGTATATCGAACTGTGGAAAGGAAATGGCACGCGGTATCGCGAAATTTCAAGGAGATTATTATCCCGCGGGATGTAAGAGAGGTGGCGGTGGGCTAATAATAACTCGGCTGAGGCCGCGAGAAGAATTTCGTACGCGAGCGAGAGTCTATACCAGGGATGGAATAGAGAGAGAGAGAGAGAGGGGAATTTTAGCTGCGAATGGCCGGGTTAAGGGTGCGCGTGTACTGGCGGTGGACGATTGGACGTGAATGAATACATGCTTGGAGTTTGTCGGGCGGCGGTATATAAGATCATGAGAAATGGAGTTTTTTTTCTAATTTCGTTTCCGATTTTGTTATACTATCCTCGCGGGTTTTGTAAATTAGATTGAAATTTGCGAAACAATAATAGCTTCGTAAATGATAAAAAAAAAAGATTTTCGTCATATATATGTGTCCGTAAAATATGTACTTCACGCTCTCATATCCGTAAAGTAAAATACAACTTTACAGGTTCAAAACAGGCCGTAAAGTACGTACTTTACGGACACTTATGAGGAAAAATAATGTTCGCCTCACGGCCGTTGCATTTTACGGATCGAGAGGGATGTACATGCATCCTCAGATTTGCTGCGCCGGTCCACGTATACAATTCCCACTCGGTCCGTAAAATGCAACGGCCTAGTACCAAAAAGTACTATTTAAGTAGGATATATACATTTGAACGGATGACATAAGGTGACAATACCAAGAAATGTGCTTAATTATCATGCACAATCAACCAATTAAATGATGCAAAGAATAGACAAAATTTTGAACTCTCACTAAAGCGCGCGTCTCCGTCTATTACAAACATCATCGCCTTTTATGTTTAATTTTATACAATCCAGAAAGATATGTAGATCAATATATAGTTTAAAACTATCATAGGACACAATTAAGCTGACTCATAAGGAATTTACGCAGGATCTATAAAAAGTGCATTCGCGATTATTTAGAGACTCTCGTACGCGCTAGCTCTCGCTCGCTCGCGGTCGATAACTCAGATTTTGGAACGAGCCACCGCTCGCGCGTTCGTTTTCATTCATGCTAGGGGGAACCTAATTAAACAATATCCCTTGCCAAAATATCGCCTCGCTTATTGAAAATATGACTAATAATCCGTTGTAAGGCGCATAAGGGGGATGACTTCATTAGCGCGCAATTAATTGGGCCTCTGCCTGAAATTACGACCACGCGGCGTGTCTTAATATCCGATCTTAAATCAATATTTTGTTGTATAATAACAGCCGCGATATTGTGTCACCACCAGCGGTGGTAAAAGCTATTTCCAAGCGTCGCGCGGCGTTGTACGTTAATAATAATTGGAAGGTTATCCCGCATCACACACCATTATGATTTAATCAGCGATCATCACATCACGTCGAACTTTTTCAGAACTCGAGCCGAGCTTCCCCTACAGAGAGGTGACGGTGCGCAAGGGCGTCGACTTCAAGGACCATTATGACATCCAATCCGAAATTGGCAGGTACGTGTCCATGAATCTTTCTAGCTTGCCGCGACGTCTTCTCACGCCTTGCCGGTGAGGATGTTATACGCGCGCGCGCGCCACCGTAAACCGTAAAATATGCTGCATTGAATTTCACGCCGTTAGGTATTCTCTCCCTCTCTCTGGGAATCTATTTTGGATTTTATTCTATTTGGAATGCCGCGGACCTCTGGGATAACTGTATAGTCATGCCCGGTCACGGAAAGAATGAATATCTGACTTTTAAGGCTATGGGATTTTCGTGCTTCGATAGAGACGGGGGTCTAGATTTTTTTACAGTTTGCTTAGATATTGAGTTGTTCAAGTCGATCCAATATTCGCGTATTTTTCTTACGAAGTAATAGGTTATGCAAAAATAGGAAAAATTTCTTTTTGGATAACGAGGCAATTTTAAATTATAGAATTTGCTCACGGACTCGTTGACATTTATCAGCCGTAAAATTCATTGCATTTCGACTAATTAAAAACTGTAGAATACTGTTGGTTGCTTCAAAAACTTAGAGAATAATACATCCAATCAAAACTTGACTCTAGAGCCTTTAATTTTCACTTAACCTAATTCCAATATAAAGTTAATCTGAACTTCGTCAAACATTATTCATAAACTAAAATTAATTCTTTTCTCCCTTTGATATTAAAATCAACTTTTCACTTTAAATACCAAATCGTCCCTCCGACTGTATATAAACTCTCGCTAAAAAGCTTTTGCCTTTACACTTTGCCATGAAAAAAAGCTCTTTCTCTTGACAAAAGCTCGTATACAAGTGCTCGCTCACAAACAACACGTGCATCTATTCTCGCGCGTATACGTGCAATAGCCGCTCGCCGTCGCCGTGGTGTAGTATAGCAAAAATGGTCGATAAGACGCACTTGGCTCGGAGCGCGCGGGCGGCAAAAGGGTATATAGGAAGGAATACATCACGCAACGCGCGCGCCAGTCAATTTTGATTATGGCACCGTATTTGGCAGGCGCTCGTGGCGGCAGAGAGATTTTCGGGTAGAGGCAGGAAGCTGCGCAGAATTGACGGCGGGTATGTATACGCGTTTCGAAATATACGCGTCGGGGGAGTGGCGCGCGAATGGGAGAGAGAGAGCTTTGGGCGTTCTGCGTCGTCGTAGCGTCGTTGTGCAGAGTTGGACACACGTGGATTTTTAGAGATTGCACGCGGTTTTAGCGGATTTTTGGGAAGAGCGGAAACGATGTTGCTGGTTTATTCTAGACTATTGAGGATTATTTATAGGTTCGACGTGGTTATTAATAGATTAATTGATTAAGTCAATTTAATTTATAATATTCATTAACTTAAATTATAGATATACAATTGCAATTGAAAAAATAAATAATATTTGGTAATTATTTATGATGAAACAATGAACTTACCAGGAAGAAAAGAATTTAAACCGCACAAGCTAAAAAAATAAACAATAATATTAAACGAGTATGCCAATATACATTTCAGAACTTTTTTTTAAACACACTAAAAAAAATATTGTTTTCGAAGGCGTATTTGAAGAAGTCTTTGTTTCACTCATACTACATAATTTAAATTTGCGATTAAAAATAAAAAATATCATTATTTTAAAACGTAAATATATACTTTCTATTATACTGATTTATAACTTTTACTCCAATAACAGATAGTAAATAAAACTTTTATAATTCTTAAGTGGCTCTAAATAACATATAAATTACATCACCCTGTATAACATCAAACACCGACCTATGAACGACAAAGAATCAAAGAAGCTTCGAGTAAAGTCATAATTTTAAATGTCCAAGGTCACCCCGCCGGTGTTTTTTTAGATTGTTCAAATATCCCTGAGGAATATATAAGAGTTCGAAACAACAACACATACATGCAATCGAATCGATTATTGGCTAATGAGACGCGCGCGACATACCCAGACGCGACCGAAAGAATTCGCATCGGGCGACGCGGAGCGAATCGTTTTGCGCTTATGCAGATGTTCTTCCCTGCAAGATCAACAGCGCGCGCGGTATGATAAATAAACTTAGTCACGACTCTCTCTCTCTCGCCCGCCCGGGGCATTTTTCGGCTATAAATAGAACAAATTTTTCGACACCTATACAACGCGCGTGGACATCAAAGTCCGATGTCTCCTTTTCGAATTCTTTTTAAAGCAGCTGCTGTCCGCCGGAATTTTTTCATTTCGTTGGTGAAGGCGTATAATATACATTTTGCCAAAAATGTTGCTTGTACGCTAAAATAGCGGTAGAATTAAGAGAGAAATTTTTAATTTATATACTTAATATACAACTAAAGAAACCGCCAACATCCAGTTTTACGTATGTATATACCGGCGCCCAAAAAAGACCACCCATCACGAGCGAGCAAGGCGACGAGCTCTCTATTTTTACCCAAAAAATTATGGGCCCCTTTATTTCACTTCCATAAACATTAATTCTATAAGACGTACGTGCGCGTCGAGTCTCGTAAAAACTTGCCGCCCGCGAACCGATAAATCCGCGAAGAATGCATCAACAGTGACGAACGACCCCCGGAGTATACCAATTGCCAAGAGGAAGAAGACATTCCTACGAGGTTTCTCACGCGGACCTTATGCATCATCTCCGTGTCCGAGGTGCGGAGTGATATTCGTACACGTATATAGAGGCTTTTTATTTACCGACGAAAATAATGTGCGGGGAATTCGCATGAATCTGCTGTCTATGATGGATAGGGTTGTGTAGCGAGAGCGTGGAACAGGAAATTAGTTTGTCTGCTTTGGGAGAAGTTAAAATGTTGGGGGTTTAAATAGATTGTAATTTTCGGTTATGATTGCAAAAAAATGTAACGATAATTTTAGGATGTAGCTTTTCTATATAGATTATTCAACTGCTAAACCGTCAATAATCGATATATATCTTATGGGGATCAAGTTAGATTGTAATTTTACATTTCAATTCCCGTTTAAACTAAAAAAATTTGCACCGATGAATATTCCAAGTTACCAAAGCCATTTCCTAAACATATATTCTTTCATATATAAAGTTTGGTAGGGAAGCCATGAAACGTGCCAACGATATATCTTTCCTTATCGGCCGATCAGGGCTTCCATATCCGGTTGCTTTATGACCGTGAAGTTGGCAAGGGTATGTTCGCACGGAAAGAATTCAATAGTGCGAAGCCTATGTTATATCTGTCGGAAAGGTCTCTGCTACATATTGTCTCCGAATTTAAAGAGTCTCGAGAGTGTAATAATTAATATAAAAGATATCAACGTAATTATGCGGTATACTACGTTTTTATAAGAATTGTGATTATTAAAATTGCTACTCAGACAGTGTGTATCCCAAAATGCCAATAAATGCGTTATAATGCCATACTTACTAGGAGAGGCTCAGACCTCCGGATCATGGATTCGGCTGAAACATTGGCATAGGTTTTTGGATATAGAAATATGAAGTAGCAAAAAGTCTCTAAAAAAACTTTAGAAAGTCTTAAATATCATTTCAAGTAGAGAAAATGAAACTAGAGAAAACGAGCTTTCATTTGCTTTTTTAAGGATTAAAAAATCTCGATTCCTTCCAAAGCTACACTGAAAAAAAATTTTACGCTGTGAGAACTGTAAGTACGGCTCTGACAACGATACTGTTCGGCTGATTTTCTTTTGGCTGAATTTTGTAGGTACAGTAACTGTCTGCGTATAGCTGTGAGAGCCGTACAAGATACACCGAAAGTACTAATGTATAGAGTTCTTTTGTCGAAGTATTAAATAAGGTATGATTCGACATACATATATATTTAGGTTATAGATTAGGTTGACAACAAACAAATAAAGGCGGCAAAACTAAAACGTACCGTTGTCAGAGCTGTACAAATGCAGTTCTCGCATCTGACCAATAGTACCGTTACATTACACAAATAAATAGCTGCTTCAGCCGTCTGTAAGGGTAAATGATCAGTATAAATAGTGCTAATAC
>UXGD01001144.1:0-39220 GCA_900474315.1 Torymus auratus | reverse complement strand
TTTATTTGAAGATCGATTTTTTCAGCTAACTTTATGGCTAAAAACGAACATTTCTTGTATTTAATAATCACGTACCAATACGAAGTAAATTATGGCACCTTCACTTCATAAAATATATATTTTAAGTAACAGTTCAACTTTCAGATGAATTATATTATTTTTGCATTATGATTTTTGATCAAAATACTTTCATTTAATTCCACGTTATCTATAAAATATTCTTATTTTTCTACCATGAAAAACATTAAACCAGTATTGCTTTTTCCATCACCACAATCTCATCATAGTTATCTCAAAAACCAACCATCCCACCCACCAACAAAACCCAATCCCGCTATATATACGAAACTCCCCAGAAAACAAAGGAACACTTATACACCCACCCTCCACCCTATACACACTGCACAAAAAACTCCTAATCGCAAGAAAAATCACCACATCCCCACGAAAAAGAAGAAAAAAACGTCGCAGTCACGCGACGTCGCCCCGCGGCGCCTAATTGAGAGACGCCTCGGTTCGAAAAAAACGAAGGGAAACCCCGCTGCGGGGACAAAGCGAGTGCGGAACAGAAAAAAAAGAGAGAAAGAGATCCCGCAACGAGCGGCTAAGTGACCGCGCGTCGTTGTTCGGCAAATTAAGCGGGAAAAAGGAGATTTATACGAAGTGGAGTTTTTTTGTGGGTGGCGAGGTTTTTTCGAGGGGAGAAAATGGAGAGATGACTGTGTAATTGGTGATCGGGTGTGCGCTTTTTTGGGAAAAATCGAGGGTGGATGGTATAAGTACTTAAGGAGAGGGATACATATATAATTGGAGATGGCTTTTATGTATAATGTTGTATTAATTGTAGAATTATAATAATATGAGTATGAATTATTGCGTAATCGAGGGATTATAAATTTATTTGTAGCTTCGCCAACTACTATAATTATATCTAATTACGTCAATCATATCGAATATTAACATTTCAGAGTATACAATTATAGAGTGTTTAATATATACAGTCACCTATAAAGACGCAGTCATTTCAACCTATTTTATTAATTGTCTTGAGCAAGATTTTATTTATAGCGTATTAAACCTTCATGCTTCTGAGTAATTTTACATGTAAAGTTTTATTCTCAATACAAATCGCACATAAATTGCCTTTGTTAATTCAAATCAATAACGAATTGCAACATTCAAAAACACATATTATACTTATTCGCAAAAAAGTTGCTTTATTTATCAACAGCGCTGAATATACATAGCTTCGCACGGTCTCCCATATTGACCACAACAAAATAACCTGCACGCAACAACTTTCTCTCGCTCCTCTTTCTTACCTCCTCAAAGTCAAAGCCACGCGCCATCTCCTGCACGGCACATTCCACGACTCTTCTCTCTCCCTCGCGAAACAAGAAAACCGCACTCCTTATCCTCGCACCCACACCCACGCACGCGTGCAAGTATATAGTATCTTCCCCACCTAGCCGGCCGCTCCGGGGTGTAATTGCTCTCCGGTGGGCGGGTCGGCGACGAGAGAGAGAGAGAGGGGCGTGGCCCGCTGATTACACCGCGGCGATACCGATAGCGCGCCGTGTGGTAGGAGAGAACTTTTGTGTGTGTGTATTTTTATAAACGCAGGCTTGTAATTTCGCGAGGAGGTTTTAGGGGGTCGCTGACTTTTCGCGGCTAATGAGGGAGTAATTTTGGAGTTTAGCGTGCGTGTGTGTGGTGGTATGAGGTGTATGCGGCATTTCGAAGTGAATTTGGTACAATATATTACGCGATTATGCGAGAATTTATTTTTGTATTAAATTGTTACGCGGAATTACAGAGAAAGTTCCTATGATGTTGACGACTATACGAGGTATACACAAACGAAAGAAAGTTTTTTTTCTTCTATTCTCTGACGGAATGACACGCTATACTTAACTGGTGTTATATACGCGAAACTTCGATCTTCTCGAGCATATATAAACTTTTTCTTATTGGCGCGACTTATAGTTTACCGCGTATCTTTTTTCTTTATTATTCACGCGTCAATCTTTCAGCAAAAGTAGCGGGAGCTGATACTTTAGCATTACAGCATTGCACAATATACTGTCAAAATAGACTCTGCCGCGTATTTTCAACGTTTAACGATATAATTCAACAAATAAACCGATAATGCGCGCACTCTCTCTCTCTAATCGTTAAAATCCTCCGTATATATAGCGCTAAGAGAAACAAAAATTAAGCGCCGAATTTCGAGCGGCATGAAAAATTCATGGACCCGATATATCGGAAACAGTTTTGATTTCCGATCACCGAGATTATAATATTAACAATTCACAAGGTCTGATGCGCGCGCGACACACCAATAATAGGTCGATTAATTAATTAGCTTTATCATGGCGCTATACACTTCATTTCCTCATCATCAGTCATTCACAACGTTTAGCTATTATTATACGCGCGCGATACCAAAATTTCTGCGTTATTCGTCATCACAACCGTATACCAACCTGGCGACGAGAATATAAACCCATATCAACCTTATAAAAAAGCCACACACACACTGTCTCTCGTCGCTCCTCGATCTCTCGCGAATAAAAAGTTTATTCCGCGCCGCTCGCAAGACACACCCTTTCTGCGTACTCGAAAAAAAATAAAAACCCTCCGTCGCCGTATATATGTGTGAAAATTGTCTCGTCTCCGGTTTACGGCACTCACGCGCTATTTAAATGCTCTCTCTCTCTTTTCGGATTTAGGGCAATTTCGCCAGGGGCACTCTCTCTCTCCACGCCCCGCTGACTGGACTGTTTTTTATTGCCTCCGCGGCTGACGCTCATGTGTGTGTGTGTGTGTATATGTGTGTGCGGGGGCGTAAGCGGGGGGATGAAGTGGGTGGAGTCCGCGCGTGGACAGACGCCGCGGCGACTTGAGTCAGCAGAGTAAGAGGGAGAAAAGAAGATTCTTATTTCTCGGTGCGCCTCGCGGCAATCTTCTCTGTGTGTAGGTATATATACAAGGTGTATGTGCGATCGGGAGCAGGTGAGTATATTGTGCGGAGGTTGTGGGTTTCGCGGAATTTAAAATGGTGGCTTTTTTTATTTACCGGTTGGTTTGGGTATTGCTTGCAAGTATTTATTATGTTTTAAATGTCTCTATATGGAAAGAAGCTATTTCTTGGATAACACACTTTTTTCATTTACATGCACCGCAGCAATGTGGTATGTGTCAATCAAAACATGTTTATCTTACTTGATAAAATCGTTTACGCCTAATGAAGTTTTTGTTTATTTTGTCAATTTTAATTTTATTAAATTCAGATGAATATACTTAATTCTTTGTTTCATTATTATACTTACAAAGTTCTTTTCTACTTAAGATGATCGATACAGCATTAATTTCAGATACATGGCACGTATACATGTGCACAAGTCCAAAAATAGACAAATAAATAATTTCTCGAGTTAAAATTACTTTGACGTCTCGCAGACGGCGCGCATGTGATCAATGGCGAGTTAAGCGGCAATTTGTATATCTACCAGCTACCTAGTCCGCGGAGGAAATTCAATTAGTAAATATTTAACAGACAGTGTGTTTCATGCACGATTCTATGCTAATTCCGTTTATATACGACGGAGGGACAACAAAGGATTCGTCAATAGCTGCTATATGGCCGATCTCGCGGATTGAGGCAAATATCAACTGATAGCTATACTTTCTTTTCTGCCATTAATTATGTGAATTGAAATTATCATCAATAATTATATCTTTGGGAGTTTATCAAATTTTTAAATAAAGGATATGCACTCAATAACCAAATGAATCATAATTTATTTAATCGCTATACTTTGCAAGCCGCTCGATATATCGATACTAATTCATGCGCTCCGAATAAAGATCCTCGAAAGTTGATTATATAGGAAACGATAATTATCTTATTATACAGCGAGGTCGAGCTCGTGCAGCGCAGTCAAACTACATCCACATTATAAGATGATTATCTCGGTAGTGTCGGCACCTCTGCAACTAAGACAGAAAAATATTATACATGCCCTACTCGTACACTTTATACACATAACCACGCTTTACTTGTCCACTTACGTTCTAAGAGCGGAAAAACAGTACAACCGATAACCTGTGTACGATATATACACATCCGAAAATAATACCCGGTATAATTGTCGCTTCGGCGCTCGTTAAGTAGTTATAATGCGGCCGCCGCGTCCGCGCGCCTCTGAATGTTTCAGCACGCCGTTTTAGACTATTATATATATCCGCTCACTGTATATTACCGCGGCTATTTTCGCGACGCGCACATGTATTTACACTTTATTCGCGAGAGCTTTAATCACTGCTGTCGCGGGGCGGCTTTAAAAAGTCGGTTATTACAGACCTCAACGCGAGTGTATAAAAGGGCGCTTTCTTATGGACTATATTATTTTTAAAAGGGCGAGTAGAGTTTGTCTTCAGAAATGATGTATTTATTATAGATTCAGCTTCCTGTGTATACGGAGCGCCCATTTATACCGCTATGAATGTTTTATGCGAGGGAGAGAGAGAGAGAGAGGAAATATTTTTGTCAGGATTATTATTATACATATGGATGGATTGTTATAAACGTGCGGAAGAATCGAAGCTGCTAATGTATAAGGAAATGAAGATTAAACAGTTGCGGTGTGTATAATTGTGTTTGTGGCTGCTTAATCAAGAGAGCTATTTATTTTTATGATGAATCGTGGTATTTCATCTTTTAGATGGATATAAACATAATTTTTTTTCATTACATTAACTAATTTTGAGTTTCGTTAACAATTAATAACATAAACAACAACAATTAAAAATTCATAATTATAATAAGCACATTTATATACATTATTTTTAATGCTCGTAAAATACTTAACCATGTTTAGTATATAACCATTTAAAATTTTGTTTTACGCCTCGACCAAGAGTACGTGCCATCAATTAAACCATCCTTCCCCGTGTTTACACAATTATCCAAATCACTTCCTCTCTTACCGCACCTTTACATACTGCAGTATATAACACTCTCATCCTCCACGAAATATCCTCTACCGCGGCCTCGCAAGCGCGCCTAATCAGCCTTAAATATTAATAGAGTGCGAACGCTCTCTCTCCTCTCTCTCTCGGATGATCGTTTATATTCATTCATTCGTATTCGGGAGATGAAAATCTCGGAACGCGCGCGCATCGGCTGGGTGTGTCGTCAATTTGCCGGCACGCGCGCTTTATCCGGGCAGCGATCGGTTTTTGCTCTTAATGAAACCCGATGACCCGGCAGAAATGTACAAGTGCGTGTTTGTGTGAGAGGGAGAGAAAGGGAGAAGATAGAGACGACCACGCACGACGACGCCCGCGACGATGAGGAGGTTTGTGGAGTATAATCGCGCGAGGTATTATGCCGTCTGGAGATGTGCGGATCGGGTTGATCGGGAGATTTTTCTGTATATGCAGCGGTTAATTGGGTGGTATGCGAAGTGTTGATCTATATTTAAGTTTGTATAATAAAATTGCGAATTTATAAATCTATCTATATGACGATTATTCGGGATCTTATTATACTAATTAATTATACTACTATACTAATCTAATAAATTTGCGAGTACATTTGAGTATACTTAAAAATTCATAAAATCTTAAGAAAATGGACTATTATACGAATTTCAATCAATTTCAATCAAAGTTATTTCCGACAAAAGTCATGAAATCCGCAAAGAAAATCAGATCCGTACGTGCACTTTGCTTATAAGGCTATTAAAAATAAGAAATCCACATGTCACATTATAAAACATCTCGCCTCGTCCTCGAAATTCGTTAATTCTTTATGAACCTCGATTCACAAGGAAATCTATCGAATTAAAATATTAAGATGAAAAATATATAGTTCTCGCGCATAAAGTATAAGGAAGAATTTCTTCAGCGAGCGTTTAAAAATTTAACACACGAGTTAAAAATTTTATATGAAAAGGCGCGCGGCGTGGATCGGCAAAATGATGTGGATACTCGGATTCGAGATTAATGAAATCTTTTTATAGATGCCGGGAGATTATTTAAAGTCGGCAAGGAACGACGCGAGTGGAGATATGTCACTTATTTTAAAAGGCTTTATCGTTGAAACTGCAGTATTCATGTAAGGCGAGGAGGACACGTATGCACTGCAATCGAGTTTTTATATATATATAATGTGTAGCATGAGCTGTTAAAATTGCTGTCGTTCTTTCTTATTGGAATTCGCCTATTTTTGTATATTGACAATTCGAAAAATCCAAAATATCTTGCTGATACCGATACCAGTAAATCTATTACAAGGTAATATACCTACATAACGATATAAATATAATTCTCCATTCACTTTATTGCGCTCCAAAAAATTCACTCCAACGCGCTCGTCCGTAAAGTAAAAATAAAATCCCTCGTCTTCGTTATATACATTCATTTTTCCTCATGAATACTTAAACTTCCCTAATGGAAACGTAATTTATTAATCTATACCCCCGCGCGCATCGCGCGATCAAAGTGCAAAATGAAGTAAAGAATCGCGCGAAGGCAGCGCGTGTACGAATTATCATACATATTGGAAAAGCAGATGCCGACGCCAAGATACGCGCTCGAGATGATTCCTGCAGGACACACCTTTGCCTGCAGTACATACTCCGCGCGATGTGCATCTGCAGCCCGCAGAGTTATGTACGACTGAGCGCGAGTCGAATTTGCAAATGAGAGGATGCGATTGTTTTGGTCTTTGACACGCGATGGTTTACGATATGAAGCGTAAGTACTTTAAAGAATTAGAGAAGAATTTTATAAGAGTCGGAAAATCCGATAACGTTCTGATGGATTGAATTTTAATTTAGAGGAGTTTTATCTTAATTAAATTTTAGTGTAAGATATCTGTGATAATTAATGTTTCAAACCGTAGTCGTCAAAATCAAGCATATCAAATCTACGTTGATTAGTTCTAAACCATTTCATTGCAAAGCTTCAAACAAAACTAAGTATACATGAACCAACCCTTACCCTTCCCATCAAAATCACTTCCCATTGCTCTCCAATCCGACCGATTAACCATCTACCACGTCAACTTTACAATCGCCTCCGCACTTCATTATGTACATAAAGTGTAATCGATCATTGCACATGCACGCATGTTCACCGCGGGAAATTAATTCCTTTTTCGCTCTCCGCTGCTGGCAAGGGAAGGAAGCGCGCGCTTAACTCACACGTGAATTATAAATGAGCAGCGGCAGGGGATGTTTAGGGGAGGCTATAGGCCTCTATGCATATGTGGGTATATATAGGAAGACGACGGGCGTTCGATGAGAAATGTTCTTTTTTCTTTTTCATCGTTGAGAACAGAGAGATGGGTCGAGTGAGTTTTAATAACTGAGGGGTTTGTTCCGACAGTGTTTTTGTATATTGTTTTAAATGTGCGAGGTGGAGTTGGATAGTGTATGTATGTTTGGAGGTGATTGTTTAATCGCTATTGATATTTCCTTTTTTTATATATTTATACGTGTAAATTATGTATGGGTAGTTTTTCATTGTTTATGATGGATATAATTTAATAGAGTGATTGAATTATTTATGGGCATAAATATAATATAAACAAAGGGAGAAGAAAATAAACTAGTTTCAAGGATGTTTCAGTACGTGAGTTAAACGTCATTGCGTGCAGCGTATATGGTCGCTAAATATTTTAAAAGATGTTGGAAGGTATAGAACATTTATTGTTTTATGATAATGCTAGAAAAATTACGCGACAGTTAATAGATCTTCCATAGGAATATACGATAGAGAAAAATGAGAGCTATAATTTGTATCGTTCAGCTAGGATATATAGCATACGCGCTTAGCATGCAAATCAATAAAACATTATATTTAGCAGTCAAAGAATATCTAGGGAACTGAATGATAGAACTATATAATTTCCATTACGCAAAAAAATAAAACAATTTTATCATTTACATATAAATAACGGTATGAATAATAGGTATAGCAAATATTACTACGTTATTATACGATTTAATGATATTGTGTATTCTCTATTGAAAAAAGATTAATACTTCTGAAAACACATATCGCATTAAAAGCTAACGGCAAAAGTTCAAACCGCTGCCAATAACGGATCCTCGTGTGTCTCGAGGCCCGCCGGCTCCAAAAAAAAATTCGCCGAATCGTTTTTGCGCAACAAAACCGCGTCGCGCCGCATATAATCGCGCGTGCATCATCATCCCCGGCGATTAATTAGCATGCAGACGTCGTTGTTTGTCGCGCAGGACTCGAAGGAACTTCGCCGCGCGCGTGACGGCGACAATCGATATATTGCCGAGAGTGTAGTAGTAGTAGATGTATAGTCGGCCGGTGCCGGAACGCGATAATGCGATATGTATGTTCTAATTTGAGTCGATTAACTGGGCGACGGGAATAGAGGCGTCTAAATTTCGTGGGTCTGGGGTTATTTCGATATCCGGAGTATATATATACTAATCTGTCGGCGGGTACAAGAGGTATTGTTCCGTCTGGTGTGTATAGTTTTGCGAATGGAATTTTGAAAGGAGGTTGATTGTACTCAATTTTTTATAAACTTTGATAGATATATTTATATATTAAATAACGTATTTTATTATCCAGATTTCTGTGTTGAGAGTTCGGTTACTTTCATTTGATTTTAAATTGTCAATAGTAATTTAAAATTATATGAGTTATAACGGTAAAAACTGTCATGTTATAGTAATATTAAAATATTAAATATGCATTCATCTTCATAGACACCAATCCCTCTTTGAAAGAATAAATACTACGGTGATATTAAGTGAACATAATTTACGATGGTGCAAATAAAAGGTTACTCAAGAATAAAAAGACGCATTCCAATTTGTGTATATATATACATATATATTATAATATAATATTCCATCGGTAATACATTTTCTTTTTCATTGATGGATGCGCTTAAATACATTTGATAAATACACGCTAGCGATAACAACAAATATATAACGCTCGTGGGACTCTCCCTCTCCTCATTTTTTCTCCCGTTCTCTTTCATCTCCTCGCGTCTTTCACGCGTCGTGCATTATTTTGGTTAACACGCACTCCCGACTATCTATAATACATTTATATATATCAATAATAACGAAGCTCTTCCTCATCAGTTTTCCACAAGGCAGTTGTTTGCTTGGCTCGCGATACTGTATACTTATATGCGCCCGCGTATGTGTGTAATATGTATTGCTCGGGAAGCACGCGAGTCACGCAGCGACGCGGCAAAACCGATGCGACATTGAAAATTTTACAATATATAATAATAATTAAGCGTGACTTTATTCCGGGATCAGAGACTCGATGGCTATCCCCATCGTGCAGAAAATTACCGCGACAGACATGGGCACCTTGTATAATTGCCTTAGTTTTTTTTTTAGTTTGTTTACGATTTCGCATAACAAGTTTACACTGATTGCTAAAAGCGTTTATCCTTCATTGCAATGAATATAATAATTCCCTAAATACATCGGTGTTAAAAGTTTCTTTGCAGATAATAAATAAAAAATTTATTCTTATTTAAATTTATTTCTTCTTTCGAAATAATTTAAAACTTATGCATAAAAACGAGGGTAACAAGAGAATGCGATAACAGTGAGCATAAAGCTACTTGCGCGGCTGACACAATATAAAGCTTTCATTCGAGTTTTAAAATAATAACGAAACTTGTATGTATACTCGATAAGGTACACATGTCTGGTTATTAATCGTAATCTTTTGAGAGATTAATAAAACGTACATTTACAATACAATTTCACTAATAATATGATACAATTAACGAGGATCACGATATAACAAAGGAATATGTGTAATATATACGCGCAAATATCTAAAATTGCAGCATTATAAAAACATCATAAGAAAGCACAAAGACGCGAGAAATAATAATAATAATAATAATAATAAAAAATAAGAATGAAAAAAGCACTCTTTGCTCGCCAGCAAGTCAAAGATCCGGAAGGCAAATTACAATTCGCGCAATACGATAACAATAAGTTATGCCGTTACTCGCATATTAATATATAGTTACTTTATTTACAATAGATTTGTCTAGATGCAAGCGTAATACTATTTCTCAGATTATTTTTTTTTCCTTTTCGTTCAACAAAGAACCTAACGACGTTCCTATTATAGTTTAAAAGGTAACAAATATATGGTAAAATTAAACTAGCCATTTTTATTGTCACCGCGCGTTGACCTTCTTCACCGATCGCGTGAGAATTTAAATGGTAAAAATAAATAGTTCCGACAATCACGTACGAACACTACTAGGATCTTTACAATGTTTCAGCGAGTTCGCTTTGAAGCACGTTGCTGCGTTACAAAATCCCTTCACGTGCACATCTCTTTCTCTTGCGTGTCGTTATTGTGTGTAACATGCGCTTATAAAAGTCTTCCTAAAAAATAAAGTCAAGAAGTAGACTTACTCGAGTTACGATCCTGACATTTTTATGTTTCTCTAGTAGAATGAAATTAAATATTTTCATTTATTACGATCAAAACTAGAATAACCATTTTAACGCTAAATATGTACGTCTTTGACAATTTATAGATTACAAGTCGTCCAATAGTTTTAACCCTTAGAAGGCACACTATTTGCATAATATTTAGAGATACTATTCAAATTATAGGTTTATTTTTTTATATTTTACATAAAAATGTAACTAGATACTTTTGAAATTTTGTTTTTTAAAGTCAATATAATTGTAATTGTGGATTTTTCGATAAAGATGTTATTTTACCATAAGTTAAAAACTTTTGACTGGGTCAGTGAGACTTGCAGTGCCTTTTAAGGGTTAATATGCACTACTAGTCTACTTTACATCTAAATCGTAGGAACATTATGAAGATCAACAGGCTAAACAAAATTAATCAGAAGCATAACTTGAGTAAGAGAATTTTTGTGCATATAGTTTCATCTGTCACGTGCAGCTAATTTGTAGCAGCCACTTGATTCAAAGAAAAATATCTGTCTACGTCTAAAAAATATCGCATCTACGATTTACAGAGGAAAATGTACAGTTGTATAGAAAATATCGTAGGACTGCTGTAGCCAACGAAGGTGAGTTTCAAGCATTAGCATTAATGCTACGGTATCTTTTCAATCTTAAAAAGTCAACTTTCCAAACAACTTTCATAGCACGTATTTTTTAACCTTTTGTAAATATAATTCTATAACAAGTTTTTTTATAAAAATTACAGTTGATATTTTTACATTATTGTTCTTTTCCTTCGCTCATTTAGGTAAAATCTACTGTAAAACTTTATTATGATCACATATTATTCATTTACTTCCAAGTGATAGTTGATTGTCTTAACATTACAGTAAGCTCTTTTCAAACTAATGCGTAACGTAAATATATCAGTTAGCAAGACTGTCATTATATTTAATATATGGAAATCATTGGACCTAAAAATAAATAGCAGGAAATATACTGTATTGATGTACACGTTACATAGGAATGCTATATTCTAAGCGCTTTCACAGACAAACCAACGACAATAAATCAATATTACATGTAATAAAAATATCAACTACAATTTCTATATCATTTTTTTCTGTTCGTTTCTTTAATTTCTTTGTAAAGTGATTTTTTTAAGATTTAAAAGTTCTCGTAATCACATCAGTATACAGCTGGTTAATTGCAATTTATGTACATGTTTAGACCTGGGCGGTGTTTTGGTTGTTTACTTTCTTTTCTTCAGTTCGCCAGACATTCGATAATTAAAACTTACCAATGTCGAGCAAAGCCTTTTATATAGTTTTCTTTCGCAAACACGTAAGTACGGCTATATATCGGTATAATCAATTTAAAGGAGACAAAACTTGCCTCGCTTCGTTCTACAATTCCGTAACAATAATAAACAAATATTATAATTAATTGTTGATAAACCAGAGTTATTGAGATTGACCTATTCAAAATTTTTAAACATTATTCAAGTTGATATCAAATGTTTGAATTATTTTTAGTCTTTACGTATTAACAAGTGTAATAATAAATAAGAATAATCGTTTATTGTAAACCATCGCTGTGGAAATTTGTACTTTCATCGAATCTTATATAACCTGCATCGTGTGCTTCGTACCTCATCTAATATAGAAAATAAGAAAGATTCAAAGAGATTTTTGGTTCACAATCACAATTTTGAATTACAAGATATATATATATGTAAAAATTCTACTTAGATCAAGTGCAATCTCAATTTGTTTACGCCAGTAAAGAATCATCTGAATAAACTCCACGAAAATTATTTTCACAAATATTCAAACATTAAAGCGAGTTTCCGAACTATCGGCGAGCATGAGCGTCACCGTGCGATTGTTGATCCAAATGAGACGAGCCAATCTCATCGGATTCAACCTGGCTACGTCATTTATTGGCGCAGTGCTGTAGGACTTAATGCAGCGAATTTGTGAGTTTCCAAGACCAAACATTCCGCTGCTAATTTGCTGCAATTTTCAAAGGAAATACATTTAGACAATCTATTTCTTGGACGAGATATTCTTTTAGAATTTTGAGACTTACCTGCCAGAAGCATAACTTATTCTCATTACACGAATAGCTCACGAGGTATTTACCTTCCGGCGAGAAAGCTAAAGCGGTTAGTGGAGCTTGATGTGCAATTATGGTCTGACACTTGACAGTGCCGCGCAACTCATAAAGGGCAATGTGACCGGTACGACTCCCGACAGCTATTCGGCGGGTTGCCGGATAATGGCTTACCTATAAAAAATAACATTTCTCATTATGAAATACTTATCACTGACCTACAATAAATAAATTAATTCAAAATAAATCTCACTTGATTAAATCTACAGACGGCGGGGAAGACTTCATTCAATGGCTTTGTCTTTAAGTGTCCAGGATCCAGACAGTGCAGAATAATGTCCATCACCTACAATCAAAATTCCCTCATATCATTAAACCAACCCTCAATATAAACACATTCTGCTATTCAACACCTATACTACACACCTCCACCAGCAAATCGCTCATCTCGCTCTGCATCTTGTCGATCAGCTGTTCTACGATGCGCAGAATCTCTGGCTTGGCGCGCGCTAAGACACTGGCACCGAGGTTCACGTTGAGCGTCTGCGCATTCTGTGCCAGCGTATTGTATCTGGCTACCTCGCGGGCCATCGTCGTAATAAAAGCGGCGGGGCGAGCCGTGGCGATGAGGGTAAGAGCGTGACGCGCGGTCCTACAGCTGTCCGCTGCAGGGGTCAGCGGCAGCCCGTAGGTCATACTTGGTACTAGCTTGTCGGCGTCGCAGCACATCTCCAGGAGACTAAGAAGTACCTATTACAAAATTGATTTTTACGTTAAACCATACAATAATCGAGTCTTAGAGAGAAATGATGAGGCTTTATTTACCCTAGATACGTCGAGGTACGGCTCCCAGACGGTAAACCCACGGCCGATGAGATCGATGGCTGCCCTTCTCAGAGCCGTGTGAAGCGGCAGCTTCGGTGTATGCGGCGCGTAGAGCAGATGCGTCAGCGCCATGCTCGTGAGTCGGGACAGGTTGTTGTTGCCGATGCCAAAGCCCTCGACAACCGAGCTCTTGCGCCGCTGATCGTTTTCACGCTTCTGGTTGTTTTGCGCCACATCCTGACCGAACTCCGCCCCGATCACGCCCAACAGAACGACAGCTGTCGTCTGCTTACGTTTCAGCTCCGCGGCACTCGAAGGTTTACGCGATATGCTCATTTCTGTGGTTAGAGACATTTTTTTACTAATATCATTTCGTTTGGTTTAAAGGATGCCGTGTAACAATTGTACCTTCAGCTAATTCCTCTTCCTCATCGTCCTCTGGCTCCTGCTGCTCGTGGGTTGGTGGTGGACTGCCGGGCGGCGGGCTCTGGTTTTGCGATTGCGGAGCAATGGGCTCCTGAGTGCTGTACATTGGCAAATATGGTGCCCAACTATCTACAAGAGTCTTCCTACCTTTCGGTCCCATTCTTCCTAATTCAGCTAATAAAAGCGCTTGCGCAGCCTCTCTTATCTAAAATAATGTTTAATTTATATTAATAATAAACTCAAAGAATATGAAATATTTGCGTGTGATTAAGAATTAAAGTGTACCTCTAAACACTGATGCTGCCACCGGCGAGCCATCATTTCGACCTGCGGTCTCTTGAACGTCTTAGATCCACCCTGAGCGGCAACCTTATCGGGTAACAGTACGCAGTGCAACGTTGCTAACAGAGACCAGCCCTGCTTGATCTGTGCCTGCTGCACCGTGTACATCTCCTCATTTTCCTCCTCCGCCTTGTTCCAGTTGACTGGCCTATTCCCCGGCCTAATAAAATAAAATTCATATGATACTCAAAAAAAACAAAAAACAAAGCTGATTTGAAATAAAATACAAATAGCATGCGTAAATTAACAACCACACGTTTTAAATCCAAACAAATTTTTCTAAATTTCACCTGTGCATTTTACGATTTCTCTCTTGTTCAGGGACAAAAGTTGCATTATTCATCGACATGAGAGTATTAGATAACGCCACGACGGCCAGCAAGTGATTGCTGGTCAGCGTGGTAGACAATTCCCAGTGTACCCGCGCGGTGAATACACGCGTGAGCATCTCCTGCCTGACTAGTTCTGCCGGCAAACGCTGCTCCAGCTGCGACTGGGGCGGTTCGCCGATTACAGCCTCCAGCTGAGTTTGCCATGTTGGAAGTAAAAACGACATGTACCCTAGAAATTATGAGCGAACATTAAATAAAAAAAAAATTGTTGTAGTGTAATGCTTGATTTAACTAGATTTGAGGGATTCGACCTACCTCCTTTTGATAGAACTCCAAAAGAAACTGGTACCATTGGCCTTAGCAAACCTAATTTTCCTTCGCATACACGGTCAAGATCCGGATCCATTCCCCAGGCGTGTAATAAACTTAATAGCAGTTGAGCTATTTCCATGGTTGAGTTTGGCTCGTTGAAAGCTCCATTACGTTTCAACGAATTTTTACCGCTATCGCTATTCCATCCGTCACCTACCGGATATTAAAAATAATATTAATCGAACATAAACAATGTATACAAGCAGAATTTTGTGGCAATGATATTGAGAAAATTACAGTATAACTAAAAATTGCGGCTGAAATATATACCGATGCTATCATTAAATAATATGACATTGTAACATAAATTAAACTTTTAATGTGATGATAAGATAACGATGCAATGACGAGATACTTTAAACATTCCACGTGTCAAAACAACGTAATTAAAATAAAACGTGTTTCTGGCATTGTTTTTATAAATTAATTAGAGAATGTTTACCATGTAGTGAGAAAAATTAAAATTGTAAGTGATTCTGGAGTGTATGGCCATTGTAATCAGTTGAGAACTGAAATGAGCGAAATAAATAATGATGAAGTGAATGTGCATGCCTTCAAGAAAAGCAATCTTTGTAGTACATTGGGCGAGGATCACTTGCTAAGAATTGAGAAAAAACATGTTAAATTGAAAATAAAAGTAAGCGGAATACATTGATGATACGATTAAGTAGAGGCCGATTATTCGAAAAATTAGTACTCATTTAAGGTATTAGTAGGATGGATTTCGTTAAAAAAATAACGAAGTTCTAGGTATCCTTAAATGAATACTTGTTTCAAGTAGTCTTGCATAACAGATACCCATATAATAATAAAATCGTAAAAGCAAAACGTGTAAGACGTAAAATTCATGCTTAATATGAGGCCTGCAACGAATATTATGAATAAAATTCATAAACTTTTGCAAAACAAACATTGTTTCTAACCTTTGCCATCGAGAGTCGACGGCTTTAGGCCAACACTTTCCACTTTGGCCTGAATTTTAGTATGCACATTCTCAGCGCCCTCCTTCATCTTAGCAATTATACCTATACAAAAATTCTCCCTTTAGCGAGACGTTTGAACGTTGACATATATGTACACTTTACTCACAAATAAGCTAACACAATTAAAAACCATGAAAAAAAGATAAAGATATAGAGTTTGCATGCAGGACCTACAGACTGCTATATGTACAAATCTGAATGAATGTTGAAGTATTAAGCTGTAAGTCCTTACATTGAAACTTTACGCTAATAAAATAATTCTATTAAAATACATCATAAAACGATTAAAAAATCAATTGAAATATAAGGTTACTACTATGGATTAATTACATAATAATATCCTTAGAATATAATGAATAAAAGCTTGATTATTCAAATTAAAATAATACAATGTATACAAAACCATTTATAACTAAAATTATTTTAAAGAAATAGTCACTAAGAAATTTGTTTTATCACGCATAAGCATAACTATGCAGTTTTCAATTATCAATGTAGTAAAAACCAAACATAAACTATACATAAGCCTTATTAGTAACACCTTTTCAATTAGATTTTTTAATAAAAAATAATATTATTATAAAATAATGTATATCTATTATTAAGATTAAATTTAGTACTGCTTGCTATAATAGTACATTACGACACTAGTGAGGGAAAGTAGATTCTCACTTCGCTCGGGTGTAAACATCACACGAGACGAGAATCTCTTTCCCGAACAGGTATCGTACAAAACTTTTTGATACGACGTGAGGAAAGTTTGATTTTGATCACACGCTTTTTGCCGAGCGTTTGGGAAATCGAACTTCCCGCACGGAGTGTCGAAAAAATTATAATTTTCACATAAGAACAAAATAATTAGTTAACGTGGGCAACACTATAAATAAAGCAATAAACACATAATCGTGAAAACAACAAAAATAAGTCTTCGTGAGAAAGGATTAAAAAACAAATTCTAGCATGTGGCTACAGCACGGTACCATGTCGATCCTTTTCCTTCAGTGTTCTCTCCAAGTCACCCGCCTTATCCTTGACGCGACCGAAAAAGTCTATAAATGTGTTCACATTAGTCAATTGGTTGGCAGAGCTTTTCCTCGTAACATGCAATACCTCTCAGGTAAATTTTCACACATCACCTACATTCTTAACCCTTTAGACACCAGTGTTTTCTTTTTATATTATTCCATATCATATATTTTTAAAGCAGTAAATAGTGTAGGCATTTTTTATCTACTCAATCAAAAGGTATGCGTTTCAAATAGAATTTTATCGGAAATTTTACAAAATTTTGCATATATAATTAAGCTTTTTTTTTAAATTACAAAGCACAAAAAGCATATTTTGTTAATCAACAAAGAGTACCAAAGACATAAGACATTTTGTGTATCCATTCGATTTTAGAAGATAATTATTGTTACAATAGCTTAAAAAATAAAAGTTATTTTTTGACCTAATACTCTTTTTATTTTTAAAACGATAATTTGGCTTCTTAGGGTTAAGTGACTTTAAGGGGATGGTGGGTAGAGGTTTGCCTGGTTCTCTCACCTGCAATTTTCTTATGCGCATCGGGACTAGCCGACTGCGTAAGTGCAGCTACCTTCTGATACTCCGTGGCTGAAATCAAGCCCTGGGCCTCCAATGACCCGGGCGACATAGAGCCGTATTCGTCGTTCAACAATTGTACTGTTTGGACATCGAAAATTCGTTTCTTTATGAATAAAGCACATTTACATAAAAAATGATAAAGTCGAGCTTCAGATCACAGCATTATTTTCTCTTTTACAATGATCCCGTATCGGTTCTACGTCCTTTTTGCTTTCTTTTTTTCCTGTAAAGAGAGATAAGCCCGCAGGATATTGTAATTTTACCTATGAGGCCCTCGATGTCGAAGAATAGGATGTGGCTCTCCGGATCCTTGGGGTTGCTGCGGAAGCCCTGGATCGTGAGCGGTGCACCTTTGGCTCGAATCTGGTTACCGTGATCGTTTCCGTGGCCACCGTGGAGTTGCTGTAGCTGGTGCAGCCCGCGTTGCGTAGCGTGACGAATGGCCGATAGATTTCTGTGCCTCAAACCTCTGGAACGTAAAATTTGTGAGTGATGTAATGAAAATATAAAAATTTTCAATATCGTTACTATATGATATTGAAGATTATAAGATATTGAAGAATCAAAAACGATAATGCTACCTGAAGAAATGAACTGCAGGATTTGCTAAGCCTAATTCGCCGCCACCTCCAGTAGAGCCAGTTGTCACCATCATCGTATTTTCGTCACAGGCATACAACACTTCCTCAGCTATGATGCCTGGTTATACAATATAGAAATTATAATTTTGTCTACATCGATTATTACGATGGTTTAAGACCAAATATTATACCGTGTAGAACTCGATCCAGGTGACCGGTTTCCATTTGCCAAACGTACACAGCTCCGTCGGAACAGCCAACGATCATGAAATCATCCAACGGTCTCCACTTGATGGTGACTACAGGGAACAAATGACGTGAAGCCAAAACAACGCATTTCCGTTCGGCCAGAGATAACAACGTTACACTGTGGTCGGAAGCGACGCTGCAGATGCACTTTTGGATTCTCGGCTGTGAAATCAATCGTCATGAATTTTTCGTAGTTGCTTGCAGTTCATTTTAACTTTAGCTATGTATCAAACTTACACTGCAATTTTCTGGTGGTACCATCAACTGGGTAATTTCTCCAGCGTGAACGCAAAAGCGGTGAATTAAAGTACCGGCGTACAAATCCCATAAGCAGACGGCGAAGTCGACAGATCCAGAAACCAAGTGTGTTTTATCGTACCTGGGCGCTGCGCCGTGAGGATATAGCAAGCAATTTACGCGGCCAGAATGTCCCAAGAGAACTTGATGAGGGGGCCAATCTATTGCAATAAAAAAAACAACTTATTCACAATTATATCTAGTTAGTTTATAAAATGTAAGCTTAAACATTTGCATTTTATATACCATCGTATTGCTGATGACTGCCATGTAACAGTTGCAACATTACAGTCTGGGTAGCCGGAACGATTATTATGCTTCCATCTTCTCTACCAACAACCAATCGACTCTGCTGGGGTAGGTAAATACTGGCGGTCAACTTGATTCCATGTCCATGCCCGACGTCCAGCTGATCGATGATACCAACCGGCGAGGGTTTCATTACCTCCCAAGCCGTCGTCAGACTCGTCTTCAGCGTGGGTGATAGCATCGGTGGGGTATTGTCGTTTTGGTTTATCTGAGTCATCTCTTGTCCCGAGATCTCGGGCACTGTCCACAGCATCACAACTCCCTCGCTGTCGCCACGCAGCAGAAACTTTTGCGTAAGGTTTCCACGCTGAACTGGTACCAGTCTCATTGCAGGTGGGCAGGATAGAGGCTGGAATTATGAAAATAATTATAACGAGAAATAACTTATTGGATTTTATTCGTTTGATGGAACGTTGTACAAACCTTGTCGCCGGGCTGAGTTAAAGTACAGTATAAATAGGGTTGATCGTTCTCCGCCGATTGCGAGTGGAAGTTCTTGTTGTCCGCGACGCTGCTGCTCGAGAAATATTATAAATCGTAGATTTATCGCACATAAAGGGATTTGATTGAGTTGCCAAGTATTCTTTATTTTTACTATATACATAGAATGAAAAGGGAAATTAAAGATGTACAAACTTTGTCAACTCAATGCAAATCTCGGAGTGATTTTGCAATTTAGCACCAATTAAAGCATGTTTCATTTTTTAACAAATTTTGAAATAAACGATTACACGTTTATACAAAATATTGTTAAAATACCGAAACAATTAGCATTCACGTTTAAAAAACACATATATGTCTACTTTAATAAAATAACTTTAGCAATAAACTCATCCTAAAATTATTGCATTAAAAATATTGGAGTGAAAATGTTTCTTCATTTGTGCACTTAAGCACATTGATAAAAAACCTAACAAAAAATTATACTGCAAATAAATATTTGAATTAAAAGAAGCATTTCATGTGTCATTCCGTGCGTGCAAAAAGCAACAAAAGCAAAAAGCATAAGATACATTATTTGTGTGAAAAGATGATTATGATGCGATAAGGTGAGTGGTATTTGAGGAGTGTGAAAATATGAGTGTTACTTCTATTTTTGATATTTTGAATTGAGAAAATTAAAATGTAATGAATTTTTTAAGTAATGAGTAAATAAACAAAAAGCTCTAATGTATTTTATAAATAGAAAGATATAACTTACAAAAAAAAATTTTTACTAATTTCTGTCTTTTTGGCAATCGTTAATAGAAGACTTTCATATCTCAATTGGAAAATAATTTACTGAAAGTGATTTCTAGAGACTTACATTAGTGAAAAGGATAGTTAAGGTTTACGGAATAGATTTAAGAAAGAAAGAATAGAAAAATGTTTAGAAGGTAGGTAGTGATTTTTAAATGACAATGCGGGGTTACCTGCTGAGAGCCTTGCCCTTCAGCTTGCTATAACAGACCAGGTCCATCGTAGAATATGGCAGATGTTAATTTTTTATGGTAACAACATCATCGTGAAAAAAGATTAGCAATGTATTAATTTAATTACCTACTACATAACTAATGGAAGATTAGCAAGATACTTAGATACTTAAATTTCTGATTTAACTACTTTAAATAAAAATAACAATTAAATTTAATTTGCATTTACAAAACAATAGTTGAATTTAACTAGATATTTTAAATAGTTTTAAAAATTTATAAGGCTTATAATGTAGGGAAATTAGAATTATTTGAAATGTATATTTATACATGATCACTGTAAGTCATTTATCAATGATAAGATTTTGAACTATTTTGATTGTGATGCAAGGACTAAAAATGATTGTAATATTATTATTGAAAAAATGAGTTATATTATGATTAAAAATGTTTCATAGAGCTATGCTTGAAAAAGAAATGTGGGCAATAACTGAATGAATTAAATTGTGCATTGCTTGCCAGTGCTTTACTAATAGTTAGCAGTAAATTCTAATATAAAACAAACACATACATATTAAATTTTAGTGTCATAATGTAAGATTTAATGAACATTAATATGTATTGTTTAAAAGTTATTTTAAAAACACTAGCCCATCAATGTTAGTTCATAAAGTAAAAATTATCTATGTATTGAAACTTGTTAAAACATAATTTTTTAAGTTTAGTAATAATCACGTTAATATTTGTGTAGAACTAGGTACCTTTCAAGTTGTGTAATAACCCTACAACCAATAAAGAAATACAAAGATATCAATTCATTGAATAAAGATACCATTGAATTTGTGTGCAATTGTGTATTTTCGAAATAGAAAACAATTATGAAAATTCTTATAGAAATCAATCTTTCTTCAATTAATTTAGTTTTTAATTATGGATATTTTATCATAATTTCCTACCTAATATTAATTATATAAATATGAAAAATTGATTTCTTCATATTTAAGTAAATTATTATTCATGTTTAACGTTGTATAGTATGAAATAGATTCCAAAAAATGTAATATTTAAAATTGATTTACAACTTACTTTGATGGTAACTTATATAAATATCCATGGCCTTCATCACTCCAACAAATCACTCGATCAGCAGATAAAAAGTCACCAGCCATCCATCTTTCTCCTCTAGGTGAATTTACTGAACATAGTACAGAAAAATCTCCAGCATCATATATCTGTTGAAAAATTGTTAATTAAAATCGAAATAATAAAGTAATATATTATATTATAAAATTATATTGAAAAAATAAATACTATATAAATACTGACCTGCCAATATTTGGAACAAACTATAAGTACTGTACGTTGATTGTAAGGACAGCATGTCATAGCCAAGGCATTCAAACATCTGATCTGCTTACTCTCGTGTTCATACAAAGGTTCACTGTTTCGGTTTTCATGTCCCAAAAGTGTCCAGACTTTGACAGTTCCAGTGGTTGTTAAAGCCAATACCACATCATCTTTAAAATATGTTAATTAGTTGTTGCAAGCAGTACAAAATAAAGCCATTTTATTGCTATCATATAATCTATATTTTAAATAATAATCTATTTCTTTATATTATACACTAATACAAAATTTAAGTCTATAATATATATTATATAAGCAGACTGTACAGGAATTCTACATTACATTTTTTACATGACATGCACAAATAACTATTTTTGACCACAGTATTCCAATATCATTTCTGTATTTTTGTGCATGCATATTGAGTAGAATTGACAGACTTTTACTTTTTTAATAAGCAAAAGTTTAACATAAACATTAGAATGAAAAAAATAAAATCGTATTTACAAAAGAAAAGAAAAAAAAAGGAAACATTCAAATACATGCAAAGCTTGCCACTTATGGAAACCCAAATTCTTCATAACTTAAAAATTCACAGTGCAAAATCATTATTATTCTTATCTGCAAATGCTTGTATTTCATTTTAATAAGCAAGTACAAAACATTAATAATTGTTTGTGTAAATATATTTATGCTTGGATCTATTTTTTAATCAAAACGTTTGATTTTATTTTTGCTATATTAATAAAGCAGATTTTCCTTTATAATTCATATCTACCTGAACTTTGAAAAGTAACAGTCAAAAGTAAAAAGTTGAATCATTCAAGTAAAATTAAAGTCTGCACATATAGTAAAATAAATAATAATAATATATATACAAAATTTCAATTACAAATTGAGGATCAATTCTAAATAAAAAAATTTTATAATATGTAATACAGAAAAATTATCACTTTTTCACTAAAACTCACAAGCTTTTCATGCTTATAAAAATACAGTATATTTTATTGTTTATTTTCATCCCTAAATATTCAAGAGAGAATATTTGTTGTTACTATACTTACAGAGTGTATTGTTTTGCTATTATTGTGTGTAGATGATTAATGAATAGCGAGGAAAAGAATTTAGCGAGGTAGATGATGGCTATGATAAAAAAATAAAATGTAAAAGAGGATAAAATTGTTAATTAAAAAAGGTTAGCGCAATGTTTTGTTAGTCAATTAAATGATCAAAATAAATCGATCAAAAAATCCAAAAATGCTTTGTATGTTTCAAAACAGCCAGAAGATTTTAACCCGCTCAAGATTCTAGAAAAAATAGTAGTACAGAGAGCAATTTCAACTACCAGCACTCAAGTACCAGTTTGAATCCGCTTTGATTACATGCTGTAACATTTTAATGTACATTAAAAATATAGATAAATAACTTTAAAAGGACTTAAAATTACCATTATTATGTACAAAGAATTTAAAATCAACTAACAAATTTCGTTAGTCCTTTTTTACCACAGAACCTTTGTGACTTATATCAATCAAAACAGTGCAACCCATTGTTATCCACACTTACAATATTTTCAATCAAATTGGAAACCAAAAGCTCATCTATCATATAATTGAATTCATATATCAATACGCGTTTTATCAACTCAAATTTAAAAAATCCCTTGATTATTTGCAATATGGTAAAATTTAACTGTGCAAAAAAGTTACTCTACTACAAAAGAAAAGAAAAATTTTAGGGAGCCAAAAGGACCAATGTAAAAGTAAAAAGGTAGAAAGCGTAGGTGTGAATGAGTGTAACTAACTTGTGTGCACGTAGAACCGACCTTTCCTTTTGGCCGGTCGCAGAACGTGCAGAGCGCTAATCCAGTCTGGATTTACTCTGGAGCTTAGTGTAAAAAGTACTTCTAGACTGAAGGGATCCATCACCAGAACCTCTGGATAATATCTAAAAATTTTCAAATTATTGTTATTTGATTATTTATAAAGATTATGATTATTATACATAAACTGAAACTTTGTAAAATACCCTGAGCAAAATAATCTGACATCTTCTCCTCCAGCAGAGACATATGCCAGCATTTGAGTGTGAATGTTGTTTAGCTTCACGTTTTCACGGCATTTTCCATCAACCAAATCCCAAGTACACATTTCTCCACTTTCACTACTGCTAACAATGAAGTTTTGCTCCATGATGACACTAGCACGACTAAGGCACAAAACTGGAGCTGTGTGGCCCACAAGTAAACATCTCGGAGTCATCTGTAAAAAATAATTATAGATCATATGTATAGATTATAAGTATGTGTATTATTCAACAATAATTCATTACAATTTAGTAACATTGACAACAAAATAACTGTAAAATAACAATGAAGAAAAATACAACACTGAATTTTTAAATACCTTCAATGTTTCTGGATCCACCTGCCACAGACAAATCTGTCCATCGTAGCAGCCTGTTACCAGTGTCTTTTGATCTCGCGACAGATATATGCATGAGATACAGTGTGTGGGGGCCACACGCCCCCACAGCACTATTGGTACCACCAAACTAGTACCAGCTGTCATTATGACTGGTCCTGGAAGATTTCAGATAAAATCATCAATGACATCCACATAGATACACAGAGCCTATGGCACACTCAGCACCAGACATATTGCTAAGGTCAGAAACCATAGAATAACACAACAAAACCATCAAAACAAAACTCAAACGCGACGTATAGTGATTAATGAGCTCCAAACTTGCGCCCAAAGCGTACACAATCACTTTACAACCTTGCACTCGGTAGGCTCATGTAAAATGGCCACGAATTGGATCAATAAATCCGCCGATTGAATAATTCGCCATTCATCTCCCGCGCGCGCAGCTGCTCGGCCTACCTACACTCAACGGAGTTATACTATTTTTCGCGCGAAGGAAGCCGAAGATAATGCACCTTAGGCCTCTGACGTGAGATCCGCGTGCGATGTGCGAAGCGACTCGTGACTTCTCTCCTCTCTCGCGAATTTACAACACACACGAAAAGTCATTAGCGCGGAGTGCGCGAGCTTAGGAACGATAATAGGCGCACGAAGCGTCTGCTACGCCGCCGAGATGACACTGCGCGGCGCCAGCTTAGTGCGCGGAATTGCTCCGCTTTTCCTCTTGCTCTCGTGACCTCGCGATAACTTGTAAGCGCAAAAAGTGAGCGTAAACGATGCTTGAGACTTACAGGATGGATTGAGGGACAGTAGCGACGAATTCGTGCCTCAGGAGCTGGCGATTTTTGGCCGTGGGACCGCGGGACTCTTCACTGTAAACTCGCGCATGTGGCCATTTTGGGTTAGTCAGTGCGATCAGCTGTTTGTGCTACTGCCTGCGCCAGCGCTGCGCGCTCTCTGTGCTCCATTCGCATTATAGGTAGCTCTGCCTCTGCCCTCGAGAGGTTTTCTACCCTGAGACTTTAAAAAAAAGAAAAAAAAAAAACGAACGAGAGCTCGTGTAATTCACGACGTTATTTTTGTATTTTCATCTAATAAACTTGTAGCGACGTCGTTCACGGGACTAGGAAATAACTATGAATGCTCTGGGTATGAGCGATTTTTGGTAAAAGGATGACTTCAGAAGGCTGCACGATTAATTAAAAGAGAGTATATAGGTACACACGTTGTGTTTTGGCTGGATATCAAATCCAGATCGATCCGGTTCGTCCGTCTCTTTTTCGCCGTGAAAACGACGGCGGCGCCGAGAGAAGGCCGGGCGATCAAGGACAAGGCTGAAAAGTCGATTTTGTTAAATATTTTTCACACTCCTGTTTTATCAATGATTGAGTCGCTGATAAGGCTAAAATCGTAGGCGGCTCTAGCGCTTTATCAAAGAGGTCACTTTTATTTATATCTCGGATGCATTATTAAATATAAAATTATTCTATATTTGGTCATGTTACGAGCTTTACAGATATTAATACCAATTTTATTACTATCATGCGAATTAAGATTGATGATAAATTAAAATTTTTAATCGAAATGTTAGATACTAAATTATGTCGTACCTACTTTCTACGTAATACGAGATATAATCACTCCAGTTGTCATATAAACACTAATACTTCAACTCCGTTCACTCCTAAACAGCGCATCTTGTGTTCTAATAACCAGTTTTGTATTCATCTAGCACACTCGAGGCGAATGAGGTTAAGAAAAAAAAACTGACACTCGACAATTATTATTGCAGAGCGCGACGGAGAGAGAGAGAGAGAGAGCAAGTTATACACCTTACACCATATATATATAGCATAACAACTGCGCCTGCTTGGCGCGAGTGCGGATTTGCTCTTTGCTCCTCCCACGCTGTTTGTAATATGCGCATCTTCTCCACCACGTGTCGGGTGGCGCTGCGGCAGAAACACCTCAGGGTAAGCACACACGGCATAAAAATAAGCCACGATTATAAGTATTGTAGCTCGTGTATTTTCGTTGCGTCGTGCGTTTGGCAATTTCCGCGCGAACGTCCGGACCCTCAACGACGTTCTTCGCCTGATCGACAGGCTGTGACTTTATGGTTATTGGGAGAGATAAGTTGGTTGTAGGGCGCGTATCGAGCCCATAACCTACAAATTGAGTGCTTGACTTTCTGAAGTTGTTTTTAATTTACGGAAGAAAGATTTGTTTTAACTATTGAAGGATTTTGAGCCAAGATTCACTTGTATCCTTGATTAAATTGAGGGACCATGTTGAAACTCTTTTTAACTACAAGAGGCGGAAGTAGGGATACCAAGCTCAAAAATAACTGAAGATCATTCAGTTGTTTTAAAGATTGTTGAGTGAATTTCTTATGTAATTAAGTACATAAGATATTTATTGAATAGACTCCTTAACAAATATTTAAAAAATTATTGTACTTGTTCTGCATTGTGATAAAGTAAAATGAAATGTCACTACGAAGTGTTAGAAGTTCCTCGGAATGCAACAGACGACGAGATCAAGAAGGCTTATCGCAAATTAGCTTTGAGATGGCACCCGGATAAAAACCCTGACAGTCCAGATGAAGCTAAAGAACAATTTCAATTTGTTCAACAAGCTTATGAAGTACTTAGTGATCCACAAGAGAGAGCTTGGTATGACAATCATAGAGAGGCCATCTTGAAAGGTGGCATTGGTGATGACTACAAAGATGACTCAATTGACTTATTTAAGTACTTCTCATCATCCTGCTTTAAGGGTTATGGAGATGATGAAAAAGGATTTTATACTGTGTATCGTACAGTATTTGAGACACTAGCTGCTGAAGATGCTGAGTTCAGCAAAGAGGGAGATTCAGACGATGAAGTACCTGGCTTCGGAGATTCAAAAAGTCCATATGATGATGTACACTTATTTTATGGTTATTGGCAAAGTTACACTACTAAGCGTTCCTTTGTTTGGCTTGAGCCTTATAATATCAAAGATGCTCCTAATCGATATGCTCTCAGGCAAATGGAAAAAGAGAATAAGAAAATCAGGGATAAAGCTAAAAAGGAAAGAAATGAGCAAGTGAGGAATCTTGCTGCTTTTGTTCGTAAACGAGATAAAAGAGTACAAGCTCAAGCAAAACTTCTTGAAGAAAAAGCAAAGGAAAACAAAAGAAAAATGGAAGAACGTAAAAGACAACAAATATTAGATAGACAAAAACAATTAAAAGAGCACAAGGAATCTGAATGGTCCAAATTTTCAAATATTGAGTCAGACTTAAAACATGTTGAAGCAGCTTTAGCAGCAGAATTTGGTGAAGAATTGACATCAGATGAGGAGAAAGACTTTGATTTACAAGATTCAAATGCTTTATATTGTGTTGCATGTACTAAGCTTTTTAAAACTCAAAAAGCGTTTAGCAATCATGAGAATTCAAAAAAACACAAAGACAATGTAATATTAATGAAGGCATCATTGATTGATGATGATGAAGAGTTTCAAAGTAGTGGAAATGAAAGTGAAGATGATGATTCGGAAGAGAAAGATGATTTAAGATCTAAACTACCTCCAGGAACAAAACTTGCTACTGGATCAGAAATGCCTGACTTTTTATTAAATCCTCCTAGCATAAGTACAAAAGATGATGATGTAAAAACATCTGAGGATGAAAAAAAATCTGACTCGGATTCAAACGATAAAAGTGATAAACAGAAAGGCAAATCCACAAATACTAGTTCTATATCTCAACCTCCACTTGGAGAAGGATATATTCTTGGACAATCAGATAACACAAATAAAGAAGATGGGTATGATAGTGATACCCCAAATGAAGAACTTTTATCTGATCAAGGAGATGAAACAGTTGCTAAATCAAAAAAACAGAAAAAAAAGAAAAACAAGACACCACGAATGCCAGTTTTTGATGACAGTGATGATGATGAAAAAGATGTAAATTTACTCATGGGCCTATCAAAAAAACAACGCAAAAAGCAACAACAGCAAAAAATTATAATAGACAAGCTATCAAGTAGTACTAAAAAACAATTAAGCGTAGATAGTGTAAATACTGAAAAAGACTTAGATATTCCATCAAATGGTGTAGACGGAAATCAGGGTAAAGCAGATGAAAGTGATGATGAGTCTCCCCAAGAGACTGTTTCTCCTCTGCCAGGAAAGAAGAAAGGAAAAAAGGCAAAGGAATTGAGGAAAGCTCAGAGACAGGCAGCCGGAGAAGCAAGAGAAACAAATGACCGATCGAGAAAAGTGTCAAAAAATGCAGAACCTGATGGTGAAGATGTTGAACATACCTGTGCCACATGCAAACAAGAGTTCTCTAGCAAAAATAAATTATTTGACCATTTGAAGAAAACCGGACATTCAGTGTATATACCCACTTTAAGCAAATTAAAGAAAAGTGTAGATAGGACTGTTAAAGGGAAGGGAAAATCTAACAAAAATAGTGATGATTAAATAAATATGCTCAAAAAGACTATACTGTTACTTCTTCCAATAATGTAATATATTAAAGTCTGTGACTTATTTACGTACGATAAAGCAATAAAAAAATATATATATAATATATTTTTCTTGAACTTCTTAATTTTATTTTTTGCTTACTCCACCATTAAAATTTTATTTAATAATTCCACATAATTTCTTTTCAGAACAAAAAAGATAAAAAAAATTCAATTATACCTAGAAAATGAATGTTATCCATAGTGCTGCATCGCATAGGTAATTCAAAAGTTAATAAAAATGATACACTACTCAAAACTGAACATCCATCTTCTTTCTTCAAATATACTTAAAAGCGTTTTATACTCATCAACTGCAAAAGGATCATACATCAAAACTAAAAAGTAAATTTCCATAAGAATTATCTTGCTTTTAGAAATGCACTTTAATATTCATTCGATTTTATTTAATTTTTAACAAAATCATAATAAAGCTTTAAAACTTTCTAATATTACCCTATTTTTCATTCTTGAGCAGTGTTTACCCATTTCTGTTTATTAAACAATATAAAATCTAAAATTATCGAATGTCCTTTTCAGAAACAGCGCGATGGCCTCAAAGAAGCTCATCTATCCCGCTGCTGATCGCAACAAGGAGCCCATCCTTCAGCTTCTTCGATCGTACATGTGCCAAATGATGGAGGAGAGACGCTTCTTGGAAATCTCTTCGGGCTCGGGTCAACACGTCGCGCATTTCGCACCCTGTTTTCCCAATACTACGTTCTACCCCTCAGAACTCGAACCGCATCTCCTGGACAGCATCGAAGCTCACACCCACGGCATGAGGAACGTCGCCAAACCTGTCCTCGTCGACATCACTACGGATTTTAGTACCTGGCCGAGCGGCGAGTTCCGCGCGGGAAGCTTCGATTTTATGTATAACGCAAACCTCATGCACATCTCGCCTTGGAAGTGCTCCGAGGGTCTGTTCCAAAACGCCGGAAAGTTGCTGAAGGATAAAGGATTGCTTTTCACCTATGGTCCTTACGCCGAGGATGGAAAGCTGGTTCCCGATAGTAATGTGAGGTTCGATCGGGATCTGAAGTCCCGGGATCCTGAGTGGGGCATCCGGGATATTAAGGATCTAAAGAAGCTTGCTGAGGCCAATGGAATAGAGCTGTTGAAGATGCACGATATGCCGGCTAACAATAGAACGCTGATCTGGCAAAAGTTCGAACGACAATCCTAGGTGATTAATCATTTTATAGAAAATTTTTCAATACTCTGATATTATTCCTCCGATTTATATATTCTTGTGAATTTAGTACAAATTGAATCTGTTGAAGAGAAAGCAAGATAAGAAAAAAATAATTATGCTACTTTAAGGTGTACAACATTTTTTACGTTTACTGATACACAGATCTGTTTCTTCGTAATATTCCTATACATGTGATGTGAATACAACCATATAGCTTTATAAATTGTATTATTTAAACTAGTAATAATATTATTGGATACAATTTACGCGCATAATACTCAGTTCTTTTCAGTAAATGTTATTAATTTATTCAAACTTGATAGAAAGATGTATGGATAATGATTATAATTCATAATAAATCTGTTGTTTTTTTCTAAATTAAACTATTTTTTATTCAATCCCTAATGCTATAAAACAATTATATTTTACAGTTTTTAATGAAACAATAATATAAATATTTAAAAATTTTCGTTTTCATTTGTTTTTACACTAATAACAAAAACTCTATTACTATTACTGGTACTGTGTCTTGATTCGTAATACTTTCGTTCTAGTAACAGTATGACTGTACTGATTATACTCCCAAAAATCAGTATTGCAAAAACAGGAGCGATTTTCCACAGCTCGACTGAATCATAAGCAGTCTCAACAGGAGTTTCAATTTTTTTATACTTATTTTTAATTCGTTTAACAACTCCATTCTCTTCGTTTCTACGAATACTGCAAGTGTGGTAAAATTTACATTTAGTAAATAACGTCTTTTGCAAAATTTTTTTTTAATTCTTCATTTTAAAGCTTAAGCTATACTTACTAATATTTCAGAAAATCAGTAAGAGGACTATTTTTTCGGAATGCAATAGCCATGAATCTGATCAGCCCAGCTGGGATACTTGATAGTTCACAAGGAATTTTGTCATTGATTTGTTGCTGCATTGCTTCACTTGCATAAAATCCTACTTTTTCGTTGCAGACCTGTTATTAATGTTCGATTAGTATCAGTTTGAAAACACTTACTTTGTATAATTCTAGCGTGTCGAAAAATTATTTTTTAATTTTCACCTGATTGAATCCTTGAAAATAATTTGAAGGCAATTCTTCGTCTCTTTTTAGCAAACGGTATACCCCCTTGTATATAATCTTTTCTCCACTCTGTACATTAAATTAAACATTTTTTATTAAGTATATACGACTTTTATAGATACTGTATTAACGGTTCGAAATGTTAAATAAAACTGTATGTACAAGCTACCGTAAACATTTGGTGCTCCGCGCTATCTCGTATAACTATCAACTTGTACGACCCGTCTCTGATGAATTCAGGTACGGATTTAAATGGCACAGTCGGTATGGCGATCGTCAGGTAACTGATCAACGACGCCGAATATATCCAAGAAACGACAATCGCCGACAGGAATATTGAAAAATACGCTATTTTCAAAACGGACGATTCCGAGTAATCTAAAAATAAGTATAATAGTGACACAAAGAGTTGTAAATAAAATCAGAGATAATTTTTCTTGTAACATATCAGATGTTTAAACAACCTGGGAGTCCTTGCTGGCAGTAAATGCCCCACACGTATAGGTAATTTTCCATCACAAGGTCCTTCAAATAGTACATCCCTTTTATTTGAACTTTAATGAAGGTAAGGAATATCGGCAAGATGATTATCAATAATCCTATGGACGCCCACACTCTCACATGGAAGGCCTGTGTGTTACACACACGTACATATACACCGCACGATTTGCAATAAATTATAACGTCCGGACGTATTAAAAAATCATGTGCAAAACTTCAGCTATGAATTATTGAACTTAATTACTACCTTGATGTAGATATTCCACTGCACGTCGCCGCTGTCGGGCTTTTTCACATAGAGACGATTCTGCGATACGATGAGCGGCCAGCTGAAGTCGAACTCGGCTCTTCTTTCCGGCGTCATTATCAGCTCCGTCACCGCGACATCGATTTCGTTGGACGCCAGCTTGCCCAGAATTCCCGTCCACTTCTTTTCCGTTTTGTTCCAAAGTCCGTAGGCATTAGCTGGTGGCATGCGTTTTATTGTGAAGTTGAGGTAGATCGATAGCTCCTCCATGACCTTTTTGATGAACTCGTAGCTCTGGCTCTTATTCTTTGTCGTCGGCAGGGAGTTTGGAATCTACGTGAGAGTATTCGAAAATTTATTTATGTTTAAAACCACGTGTCATTTTGAATAATATAAAATAGTAGGTGCAGACTCTTAATAATGACTGTAGAATTATTTTATTTAGAGTACACATCAATATTTAAATTAGGCCTCAGTATACTTATAGTATACAAATAAATTTCTCACCTCTACTGAAGCTATTCGAACTACTCTGCCACGAAAATCGTGTCTTCTCTCAAGTAGTCTTCGATTGTTAAATCGCATAAACCCTACTTGAGGATACCACGCAAATTGCTCGTGCACCTCAACATCGCCATTCGCTCTTGATGAATATAATTCGCGAATAACAGGATTCCCATGACACTTTACTAGCATTCGCGTGTCGATATTTAAGCTAAGCCTATCGATTTTCGAGTCGTCACAAAAGTTGCGCGGCATTTTTATCGATAACTTCGAGAAGATGAGCAGCCATATGTGATAGGACACCTCATGGGTATTTGTAAAATCTTCAAAGTTGATCAGAAGTTTTTCGCTCGTCAGTGGCAATACAAATAGCTGTCTTGTAAACGGCAAAAAACTTTTATTATAATTTGAATTGAAATTAAGTTGAGTTATAGCTTGAGAATAATGTTGGTACTTTGATAAAAGTTTCACAATAGTTAGGAGCTTTGTTGTAACGAGTAGATCTATTAGAATTGTGAAATAAATGAAAATTGGTGAAAATTAATTACATTAAACTTAAAGTATTCACATATGATAGTGTTACCTTCTGAATTATTGTAAACAACGCAAATACTTCTAGTTTTATAAAATTTGTGTACGTCTGAAATTAAATTAACATAAGTCTCAGCTATATCTTGAGTGAAATGTTGTGGCACTGCTATCGTTGGCACCCCCAAAGTACATACTGTTAAATAAATTAATAAAATCATCTCATTTTAACAAAATATACCGCACAGTCATTTGGACACGTTTGATATTATAATTTTCACGAACTGAACTGTCACTGTCAAACTATCAAAACATTACAATATGCACAGAAAATTTGGGGTCGATCTTTATCTTTTGTAAACACGTGGTATTCCTATTGATCTAAAACACAGTGTCCATCAACATGTGTACTAAAAGTAAAACGATAGTCAAATCTTGGTTGATTAATGACCGCAGTATTATATTTATAATGTTTTTCCTTAATAGTAAACTATGCAATATATCATTCTCAAAATTTTCGTAAAGTAATGACAAATATTCCTTACGTCATCCAAAAGTTTGATCTTTTATATAGGACTTCTTATAAATAATTAATGCACGGAAATTTTTTTATTTTATAATAGCGCTGGTCGATAAACTTGGTTCTTCTATTTTTATCTTGACCTTTATAGTAGGTATATACTAGTTTTTATACGCACATAATTGCTTTATATTTACAAAAGGATTTTTCCTCTTAAAATTGAAAATGTTCCTCTGCATCAAATTAGCAACTGCTTTCGTAATTTACATAACTCCTTGGACAAAGTATTTATTTTCTAATAAGCTAAATTTTTATCAAAGATCATAACAACAATTTAATTGTTCACTGATTAATACTATAAAAAAAGCATTATAGAAAGTATTATCTGAGTCTTGGCGATCGAAACCCCCTTTCTTTTAATATATTTGCTGAGACATTGTCACTGGTATGACGTTGTTGATGATGGATGCAGAAGACGATTTTTTCCAAAATAAAGATGATCACCGCTACAGCGGCTCCGCATCCTAAAATTGCATACAGAGGCAAAGTGCTCCAGAGATGAACCGGCTTGTAGGTCATTTCACTAGGTTCGAGCATCTTGAGGTTCTGTGCTTTGATGGCATTTAGGACACCGAAGTTTCGCATTCTCTGCAAACTGCGAATAGTACTGATCGTATTAATGCGTTTATTATAATACGTTTTTAACAAATGCACTTACTGATAATTTATCAGTCCGACGTATGGACTGTGTTTGACAAAGGCCAAACCCATGCTGCTTAGTCTCCCTCGTTCGAATGGCATCAATTCGCAAGGGATGTTGAATCTCGTGCTTTGCAATATCACTTCGTCCAAATAAAGGGTGACCTTTTTATTTTGACAGCAAACCTTGAAAAAATTTGTTTGATGTTCACATGAATCAGTTAAAATATATATTATAATACATATAATAATTATAAATAATATTCAACTAGATCGATTGCTTCTGACAGTGAAGTTGGCAGATCTTTTTCGGGCAATAAGAAAGTATCCAATCGTCTTATTTGTTGATTTTTTGAAAACTATAAAGAAAACGTATCGTTAATTTATTAACTGCTTGTCCTATTCTTCTTTTTTCTACTATACAAACCTTAAAAGTATCGACAAAACTTGTATCTTGAATCGTTATGAGTTTGTGCGTCCCGGCGGCAAAGAAATCATCGAGTGAATTAAATGGCATATCAGGCTTGAAGATCGTCAAGTAACTGACGAGCAGTGCAGAGTAGATCGAGTACAACATGAATGACAAGATGTACAGAGAGAAATATGCGATTCGTGCCGACGTCTGCTTTGGAAAATCTATTTGCAAGAGTACAAATTAAAAAAAGCGTTAACGATATTTTTTTAAATATATCCATAAAAAAAAATATATACCTGATGGTGATTTAATGCAAAACATTCCCCACACATCGAAATAATTGTCGTAAATAGTAAGAAATAAGTTGCTGCTAGTTCTTGGCTTAATTATTGTCAATAAAAGTGGCGATACAATGTATATAGCGAACACTATGAGACACGCTCTCAGACCAAATGCCTACAAAACGATTTTAAATTATTCTTTGTTCAAAAATGTGAAAATATATATTTTAATATAAATACTCTATTTACTTTATAGTACATTGACCACAAGACATGCGACGCATGCGAGTTCTTGATATAAAAGTTCGTGTTCGAAATGTAAATGGGATCGGAAAAATCGACCATTTTCATTCTTTCTTGCGTTATAGTAAACTCGCCCAATCCTATGTCTGTCTTTCTCTCGTTGAGTTTTCCTATTATTCCAGAGTAGATCTTTCTTTTTGGATCGAACGAACCAGGCGAGGTCTCGAAAGGTTGAAGCTCTATCTTGAAATTCGCAACTTTCGAAAGCTCGGATAGAACGTTACCGAAGAAGCCGATTAAATTTGTCCTGTTTTCTGCCACAGAATCCTTGAATTTTCACCCGTTTATCATTTTTATGCTGAAAAATGTTTTTATCAAGTTTTATTTGTCTGTACCTTCATCGTCGTGACGCGCAAAGTGATTCCTTCCAAGGAGCTCCTTCGATCATAAAAGCTCAGGTTCGATAACATCTTGAAGCCTCTAACATGGGGCGTCCACTCGAGAAAATTATTCATGCTCGTTTTATTGGGATGCAAGGAATACCATTCCCGTATTGTAGAAAAGAACGGACACTTGACCAACACTCTCGAGTCGAACACTAGGTTGAATGGATTTCCCTCAGGATTGTGACAGAACTTTGTGTGTTTTGTAAAAATCACTAGCAATTGGTACAAGTTCATGTTGTTGGTTTTTGTAACATTAACGAAGTCATCGTAGTCAGATTTTGATCTGAGAATTACGACGAACAAGGATCGATCGGTTCTTCTACAGTTGTAGGATATGTCCTTGGGGATGTCCGTTATTCGTGTTATCATGGCATAGACGTTTTGTTGGGAAAACTGTTTTAATAATGTTATCAAAGGTAACGTCTCGTGTATGTCTAAAAATAACATGATACTTTTTTTATCGAACAGTTATATAAGGAACTTTAGCAAGTAGCTTCCGAGTGTTAAAGTTATATAAATCATTGATAAAAAAATTATTTATTTACCGCTCGATGGTTCACTTCGAGCAATGAATACATTATACGCTCCGTACGAGTTTCTGTAATCCGATACTAATTTTACTAAACTTTCATGACTCATGTCATCCTCTGTCTCGGCGATAATAGAAACTATGAATAGCACTAAAACAATTATATTTAACCAACATCTTATTTCACTCATAACTTAAAAGTATCTTAATCACCGATAAAAAGAATTAATTTCCGACATTATTTTTACGATGTACAATTATATATTGTCCGACTAAATCGCAATAGCATTTTGGCTCGCTTCTTTTACATTTATCCGCTTGTTATCGTAAAGAAGTTTTTATGATACTGGCCGTACGTGTCACACCCGCATGGATTTCGATTGAATGGGGGCTACATTTATGAGGCGATATGTTTGAACTTCGTTCTTATTACGACATGACAGTTGGTTTACACTAGACCGCAGGCGTAATATATAATTGAGGGATGCAGTAAGCATGTGTTTTCTATATGTTTGTTTTCCGGTTATGAGTAGATTTAGATTGATAAACGAAGCTATAGATTTCTGGATATTACAACATTTCATGAATAATAAATGTTGGTAGATAGAGATATTTAAGAAATAATTATAGATGTTTTTATTAAAAATAATGTTCTTTATTCATGCATTTTAATGTGTTCTTTTATGAAAAATATCTTTGAGAAAGTATAATAAGTGTATATGTACATTTTATCACCAAAATACTTTGCGATTAAATATAATGGCAAGGCACACGTGTCTATACGTCGGGGTGCTTGCACATAAGATATATTTCACACTTATGAACGTTTGAATATTTTTATACTTATAAACAAATACATTACTCAATACACTTTTATTGAATTATAGAGTATAGTAACAAGACCTATACAATAATAACAACAACAACAACAACTATATAAAGATTCGAAACATTCTGGCTATTCCAAGATGACTAATATGAAATCTCATTTGAATTTCTCATGGGAAGTATCGAATTTGAACTATTAATATGTAATCGCGAATTGTGATATACTCTTTCAATCAATAATAGAAGAAAACCCAAAATCGTTCCAAAAACTATTACTGTTATCAGTGGTGCGATTCCCCATAATCCAACAGCATCGTAATCCTGCGTTGGTTCGTTTAGACTTTTGAAGTAGATCTTTCTCATTCGCTGCATGATACCATTGTCTTGAAATCTTAAAATACTGCGTAAAGCAAATTGATAGTATAAATAAGCGTCAAGTATAAATTCAAATTTTTAATACAACTAAATTAACATATTCTTACTTGTAATTGATAAATTCTGTAAAAGGATTGTCTTTCGTTAAGGCAAATGCTAAGTTATCAATTCGCCCGGTCCCTATGCCAATTAATTTGCAAGGTATACTGTCACCCAGTTTTCTCTTCATGGCGTCGTTAGTATAATACGCAACTTTCTCATGACATACCTTTAATTTGGAATAATATAGAAAACTGTTATAGAAAATGAATGAGCATAGGTATTTATTTTTTTATACAATAGCAATTACAATACCTGATGAAAAGCCTCAAGATCATTCTTAGGCAAATCATTGGCTTTCTTCATAAGTTTGTACATTTTCTTTAATATACTATCTTTGGAAGACTGTAAAAGATAATTTTATAGAATATAAAAAAAATCTCTCGTAGGTATGTAAGGCATATTTTAATTTCAATTTTACGTACTGCGAACATTTGATGTTCAGCGCTATTTCGCACAACTACGAGTTTATAAGATCCGTCCTGTGCGTACTTTAGTAACGAGTTGAATGGCAGCGTGGGAGAAAATATCGTTAAGTAGCTAATAATAGACGCCGAGTAAATGGCTGAAAGGACTACGGCGGAGAAGAATATCGACACGTACGCTATTCTTAACGCTGATGAGTCTGGAAAATCTGGATATAAATTCATTGATCAATAAAGTGTAATAATAAAAATGAGTTTATAATAAGAATGGTGAAGTGATCATTTTATAAACCTGCTAATCCTTGTTGACAATAAATGCCCCAGACATTCAGATGGCTCTCCAGTAAATAATTTTTCAGGTAATTTGCTCTGCCTATTTTGGTTTTCATGTAAGTCAATAAAGATGCCGACATTATTATTAGAATTACAAGTGATAACCATATATTGCCGTTGAAAGCCTATATCAATGAATATAAATTAATGTAAAATAAATCTTGTATATAACCAAAATAAATTAAGTTAAAATAATAGCGAACCCTTAGATAGGCATTCCATTGAACATCAGCGCTCCCAGGCTCTTTTATAAATAATTTGGCTCGTGATAAAATTAATGGGCACGCAAAATCAAAGGCGTCCATCCTTTCCTTCGTCATTGTGTTTTCTGAGACAGCAATATCGATTTCTCTGCTTTCGAGTTTTCCCAGTATTCCATTCCACTTGCTATCGTTATGATCATAATTTCCGTAAGAATCTTCAGTGGAGACAAATTGAAGATTGAAATTCATCTGCTGCGCCAACTCGATCATCATTTTCGTGAACATTGGTAAATCCTCTCCGCCATATCTGGACAATATATTTGGATGTTCCTGAAAAACGTTTCTTTATTAAAGATCAAATGAAAAATTGAACTTGAAAAACTTAAGGAACAAATCGTTCATACTTTTACTGACGAAACACGCAAAACCGATCCATCGACATTGTACCTCCTCTGGTACAAATTTTCGTTCGATTTCAGCACGAGTCCAGTCTCCTGACTCCATGTCATCAGATCGTTAGTCAGCACTTGTTCCTTGCTGTTCACCGAGTACCACTCGCGCAGATTTGGATCGTCCCCGCACTTGACTAGCATTCTCGTGTCGAAGTTCAAGGAGAAAAATTTGGTATTCGGATGGTAGCAGTACTCCTGTAAGACCTTGTCGCTCGCATCCCAGAAAGTGACGAACCATACGTGGAAAGCGAGTTTGTGCTTTTTGGTAAAGTCAGCGAAGGTCACAAGGTTATCCGCGCTCTCGAGTGCCACGACGAACAATTGTCATGGAAATTTTGAGAACGTGTCGTTGTAGTTTCTGCTTAGCGTTGTGAGCCCGAGTACTTGCGAAAAAGTCTCGGTCTTGGATAGGCGCTTCACGTGGTTGATTAGTCTGGTTTGAATTATCATATCTGTGGAAAAAGTTGGCAATTATGACTTAATTTATTATTTATACCGATTAAATAAAAGCCTGGATAAAATTTTTAACCATTACATTAGAATTTTTAATGATAAAATCATAATAAGAGTTATAATATATTTACATAAGGTAACTTGGGGTAATTCGGCCACCTTAAGCGGAATATTTTCTTTCTCCTTCTGTAAATGCATTGGGACAAAATTGTAAAAAAGACTTTAAAGTATACTAAATATACTAC
>UXGD01001143.1:0-39222 GCA_900474315.1 Torymus auratus | reverse complement strand
GCCGAAACCCGGGATTGAACCGGGGACATTTAGATCTTCAGTCTAACGCTCTCCCAACTGAGCTATTTCGGCTGATGTGGGGGTATTCGTTATAGCTATTCTTAGCTGGTAAATGTACAGAATATAGTAAAAAAAATTAATTTTAAAAAGTAAGATGTATTCAAGTAGCATTGAAAATAATTAATTAATTGAATTTTTATTGTTTAATCTTGATTTTATTTAATAATATGAATTCTATAACCTTAAATACTAAAATTTGACCGATAAATGTCACGTGACAGGTCATGTGACTGGCCGCGCTGAAATTGAACTTTCACGATTCTTTATCTTTAATTTTTTTATTATTTTTTGTTAGTAGGTAGTGTTTTTTTATATTAATAAAATTTTATTGATAAAGATATAAACTTATATGTTATTACATTAGTAGTTATTTTATTAAAAAAGTAGTTATAAGAACAGTATAGTATTATTAACAAATAATATAACCGAGAAAATGACTTGATCTTCCTAATTATATGATTTGATAAATTTTACCACATGATTATCTTTCATTTACAACACCGTGTAAATATTATTCTGTTACTGAAAAACATTAAATTGCTTTTCTAATCTATAAATAGATCTTTTATCTACGTCCTGTTTATAGTTTGTATTTTACAAAGCATATAAATCTTTTAAAATGATTTTCTGATAATCTGTTTGCTATTGTAACTCCATGACTATAAATAATTTATGAACGATAAAGTGTTTTTTTTAACTAACAAAAATTTAAGCAAATACTTATACTTATAAATACTTATACTTAATTAACACTGTGTTTATATTATTTCACTTACTTTTGTCTTTTACAATAATGAGTATATGGAAACTTTCTAAACTTATAATAAAATTTAGTAGGTAGGTGCTAAATAAAAGCAAAAACAATGAATTTTTCAAAAGCTCAATAAATAATGTATAGGTATTATACTATTATTTGCATAAACAATTCCGCTGACAAACAACTATATTTTGTACGCACAAGTGTCTAACTGTCCCGTTACGCGTTTAATTACCGCTCCCAGACGTCCTTCTCGGCGAGTGAATCACACTCGTCTCAAAAAGCGGATAAAACAGAACTGAGCTTCAGTAGCGCGGCGTTCGCCGTCGATTCTCCAGTGCACGCATCAACACACACGCACAACACCTTTTGGACTGCTGCAATTCATTTTTTGTACAAGTGCACTGTGGGACGTGCAATCACCGACGTGTGCCTTCAGCGGAGTGAGTTCTTCGTGTCAAAGCAAAGACTTTCCGCGAATGTCGAGGGTGTGACGATAACAGGGAAGAAATGGCGAATTTAAGGCAGACCCCGTTGACCTGCAGCGGCCACACGCGGCCCGTCGTGCACTTGCACTTCTCCGATGTCACAGAGTCAGGCTATTATCTGATATCGGCCTGCAAAGGTAAAGTTTACTTGTTTTGGTCGCCGCTTTAAAGTTTAAGGGAATGATGTTAATGCACTGAATGATGGCAATGTATTGGTTGTGGGATTTTAGGTTAGAATTTTATAAACTGATGGGTGGGCACATCATTGGTATGCCGAAATTGGAACAGATAATTATTATTTATTTGGACACTGTTGAAGTTAAATATAATGTTTCTTTATTAATCTGTTTCTGAATTGAAAGAGAGCATTAAATTTTGTTATCATTAATGAAAGTAAATGCATTTTTATGTTTTATAAGGCAAATGTCTATTTTTTTTTATAATGTATTAGAGGATATTCATTAATACATTGCAATGATTATGTGACAATACCTAATAAAAATGAGAAACTTTAGTTCTTTAATGTTTATAATAAAAATAAAAATAGCAGAACTTATATTTTCTTTGGAAGTTTTGCTTTATTTGAAGATTTCCCAAAATTCTGGTCATGAGCTTAAAAATATCATCACACAACTATTACAAGTTAAGATAATATCCAAACAAATGCCCTACAGTAATATCTTTCATTGTAGAGATTTACATGTTCTTATTCATAAAAATATTGATAATGAATATAGAGCTTTAGAAATACATAAAAAAAATGCTAAAAAATAATGTCCTATTTGAAAAAAGAAAAAACAGCTTTAACTGTTAATTTCATATCAACAGAAAATTAAAATTTATAAATATTTTTTTTATAAATTGTTTCAAAATGTAAGAAACATTCATTTTTTATAGATGGCAATCCTATGTTGCGACAAGGTGATACAGGAGATTGGATTGGTACCTTTGAAGGACACAAAGGAGCAGTATGGGGTGTTGCGTTAAATAAAGAAGCTACTAAAGCAGCAAGTGGAGCAGCTGATTTTAATGCCAAAATTTGGGATGCAATCAAAGGCGAAGAAATATGTTCCTTCCAGCATAAGCACATTGTTAAGGCTGTAGATTTTAGTAGTGACTCTGTGTATTTATCGACTGCCTCTAATGAAAAACTTGTTAGAGTTTATGATCTAAATAAAACTGATGCTGATCCACAAGTAAGTAATCATAACCTATCATAAAATTTTTGTTTTTTAATGGATCTATTGTATATTTAATGAATATAAAGTATAAAGTTTTTTGTCGGGACTGTTAGGAAGTTTTAATAAGAGGATGTTGGAACCCATACAGAATTACATGGTTACCGACATTTCAGTATTTCACATTATTCTTTTCAAATTCTTGATTTTGACTAATTCTTCCAGTTGTCTGGTTTTCCTCAAATCATTGCAAGTAGTATATAACGGCAATAATTTCACAAATCTTGAAAATAAATTTAAATAATAAGAAATTTAGTGTAGGAATCTGTAATTGGCTCCAACATCCCTTTAAGTGAGAAATAAAAATAATTAGAGTTTCAATAGAATTATTTTCTAGGTTTTAACCCTTTTCCTTACATGGATGATATGCAACAACATATTAGAATCAATTTATTTTTGTAAAAAGAATCTCTTATAAGATAAAATAAGTATTGAGCTCAAATCTGTATAGTACCCAGTAAGATTTGTTCTCTTGGCTTTAAAGAATGTTATGAAACTCTGAAAATTAGGATAAAATATTTGGAAAATTTTCTAATAATAGATATTTCTTACAATTTAGATAATATTAGCAAATATATTTTAATGATAATTATGTTGATAGGTATTTTCTGGTCATACTAGTGGAATTAGACATGTTAATTTCCATGACAATGATAAATTGCTAGTAACTTGTGCTGATGACAAAACTCTGAGAGTATGGGACAGAAGTAGTGGTCAAGAAGTTAAAAAACTTGATTTTCCTGCAGTTCCACGTTCTATGGAACTTTCGAAAGATGGAAAAGTTATTACCACAACTCATGCGAATATTGTTACTTTTTGGGATAGTAAAGAGTAAGTTTAATATAAAATTCATTTAAATGAAAAATTATTTGATGTACATGAAATTCATCAATATATAAAATTCAGTAGCCATTATAAGCAGCCTATTTGAATGAATATTTGTCTCTTAAATTTATTTCTATGTTTGTTTTTTCTAGATTGACTAAGCTGCGTGAATGTACAGTACCAACACAAGTTAACAGTGCAAGCTTACATCCTGATAATGGTATTTTCGTATGCGCAGGAGAGGACCTGAAAGTGTACAAGTTTGATTATACTACTGGTGTAGAAATAGGTATGGTAGAAATTTACTTTCATTTATATTTCAAACAGACTCTTTAGAACAGAAAAAAGTACATATTTTTTATATAAAAAGTGAAAATTGAAAATATTAATATATTTTTACGTTATGTAGTTTTACTCTAGCATTAAAAATCTGTTATGATAAATTGTTTTGAAAAAGTTTTAAAATTAAAATTTGTTTGGATCAATAACATTTATTTATTGATTCTTCGCATTTATTTGTATAGATTATCTTTTCAAATAATTTAGAATCTATGCATTTAAATTGTAAAGTAATTGTAATTATAATAATTTGTATTTTATTATTATTATTATTTTTTTTTTAAACAAAACAAAAAGAATACCTCATTGATTTACAATTTATAATATACAAATATTATATAAAAAAAATGATTTTTTTACAATATTAAAATAACTTCTTTTGCCTAGTGGTCCGAAAGTACCACTTTTGCTCCCGGCGCCCGATTGCGAATGTTATATTTTCGGCCTCACTAGGCAAAATCGTATACGCACCATGGGAGCAAATAAAGAATGACTCAGATCGCATGTCTGTCAATTTACATGCGATCTGGGACATTCTTTACTTTTTCCTCACTCCGGGCCGAAAGTACCACATTCCCGCCCGGCGCAAAAACGAAAATGTGTAATTTTCGGCATCGGTTTGAGGAAAAATAGTATACGTTCCACGGGAGTCAAATTGGCCAGCCCACATCTCGTATTTACATAGCTCAATGTACAGGAGATATGGACTGTCCAAGTTTGTTCCTCCCTAGGTGTGTAATATACTATTTTTATTTCCTTGGTTCATTTTAAGTAATATTGTGTACATAATATTATTCATTTTTTGTAGAATCCTTCAAGGGACATTTCGGTCCTATTCACTGCATACGATTTTCACCTGACGGCGAACTCTATGCTAGCGGCTCAGAAGACGGTACTTTGAGACTGTGGCAGACCACTGTCGGAAAAACTTACGGACTATGGCGGTGTATTGAACAGGCTCCTACGGTGCCAGAGAATCTAGTAAACAACAAACAAGAGGTTACAGCCAACTAGAACAAGTGATGAATTGATTTTTTTTCACGAAAAACAAAATCCTAAACGATCGAATAATACCAAACGTAAAGTTACAAAATAAATCCTGTGGATAAGGATTGGGGACCCATCAATGGGGTTGGACTGAATATCAAAAAATACGTTTTTTATTTTCTGAATTTATAGTATTTTTCATCATCGATTGCGTATTTTATGACGAAATCCTGTGTAAATAAGTCTAGTAAACAATCTTTAACATTGAAATTCTTCGTCATATTTCATTCTCACGTCTCTCGTTTTAATGACCTTGATCTATTGCTTGAGGTGCAGAATTGTGATATGGGATTTATTATTTATTTGTACAATAAAGAACACACAATGAAAAATAAACATTAACATTTATTAACGTTATACATGCCATATTATTGTATCATACAAAAAAGTATATGTATAAAGCTTGTAAATTAAAAAATAAAAAGATAAGTTTACAAGAATACACGACGCATTAGAGTCTATTTATAAATGTATTATTATTACAAACATGCAAGTACAAAATTATTGTAAACATTTGTCAAGGACAATGGCAGTGACGGTTTCACAAATTCAAAATGCAATGTTCGTTATAATTCGTTTTTGCGTCGTATAAATACAATTAAAATTTACATGTTTAATTCTGGCAGCATTGCAGAGTTAGAACGTAAACACGAGAACTTTTACATGTTAAATAAGATAAACATTGAATCTCGCATTAGCATTAAAAAAAAAATTCCTGTACTCTTGCCATCATCACTTATAATTTATAATCACCTAAAGCGACATAATATATTTACTGGTATGTCTATGTTTATCTATCGCACAAAGATAAAGTTCTCATATTATTCAACCGTTATTAATTAATTACTTACATAATTACAGGGAATCGCAACAGAGGCCTCGAGATATCGATTCTTCTAGGCCGCCTTTTGCGTTCGCTTTTCATAAGAAATTACAAAAATGAAACTCGCGGTAAATGCACTTAAATACTACAGGGTTTCCACTTACAAACTATATTTACATTAGCTGCAACATCAACTCGCCTTCCTCGCTCTCACCTCGATCCTACGTACAAGTTTACAAGTACACACACATCGTGTACCTCTACGTGTTATTTTTTTCTTTCGTTATTTCTTATTTTTCTTATAAAAAAGGACCTCCAATTTCGCATGATTGATGACTTCTCTCTCGCGAGTTTGATCGTTTAACGTCTTCATTCTTCATTTTGATCGAACCAGCGCCGTCCGTCGCAGAGTCTCTCTGAGAAATTAAATTTTAATTGGCACGTTTCTTCTCCCTATCCGTCGGAACATGAATCGCCGCTCAGCCGATGAACTGCGAGAGGTCGGGCAGCTTGAAGCCGTTGAAGGAGTTGGAGAACGACGACGAGGAGCTGCGCAGACTACTGCGCTGCTGGGGGAAACCAGGGAAGCTGTTGGTCGACTTGAAGGGGACGCTCGTGCTGTCGGTGGCGGCCAGAACGAAGCCGCACTGTGCGGTGCACACGTCGTCGCGGAGGATGGCCTCGCGCGATGCTTCTCGGAGCAGTTGGTTACAGTCTGTTACTCTTAAAGAAGCGCAGTGCGTCTAAAAGATAGAAAGAATCATCATTATTTTAACATTTTTTTTTAATTCATGCTTTAATTGTTCTAAATAAGTATCAAGTTAAAAGTTGAATTACGGAATATTTATAATTTTGCTGAGTATAAGATGTAAGAACAATAATAGTAATCAATTGACGAATATTAAACAGAGACAAGACGAGACAAGACGAGATCGGATCTAGTCAAGACCAAGACAAGATCTTGGGTATCAAGACATTTCAAGACCAAGACAAGACTTTCAAAAAGTCTCGTCTTGTTTTGGTCTCGTGCAATCCTAGAATTTAAAAATCTTTAAACTATTAAACATGTTAATAACCATAAAAGAAGTATTTTTTGTTACAAACTAAATTATCACATAATATTTAAACCTAAATTCATGTGCTAAGTTATCCAACTCGATTAGAGAATAAGTCATTAAATTAAAAATAAGTCAACATTAAAAAAATTGGTATTTAAATGATCCGCTAATAATTTGTCCAACCAATTACGCTCAATTTTTGTAACCAGACGACGAGAATAATATTTATTTTGACTCAAATGAACTAATATCTCATAAAACCTTCTACTGTTTTTACAATAAAATATTTAAAATAATTTCATGAATTTACAAAAAAATTAGATTTGAAATTGACAGCAATCCCGTTAATTTTTTAATGAGTCTCTAATTCATATATGATGACTAAAGAAAAAACAAAATTCGAGACTCACCCCTTCGGCCGTGCAAACGCAGCTGGTACAGGGCGTGGGGAACCCGGATTCGCCGACGGCGACGTTCCTGCCACCGATCTGGCAACCGTGTCTGGTTTCGCGCCACGCCTCGAAGTTCATGTGCGGCATAGAGCCGCAGGGCACACGCGGGTTTAGGAAGTTCGAGGGCAGATCGAAGGCGGCGCGCTGCATGTCCGTGTGATGGTCCATGTTCTCGCACATAACCTTTGAGAGGGTCGTCTTGCGCACCTCAGCCAGCTGGTGCTCGCTGAACCGGATGTTGGGGTCATCAGTCTCATACCAGAAACGATCGCACTTACGCGCCTGGCGGAACTGGATGGCGATGATGCAGGCGAACGTTGGGCCGACGAGGCCACCCTGCAGCGGTCTCTCGCTCATGCCACCTGTTGAAGGGTATTAACGTCGTTAGGTATGGTTGTGAAGTTGTGAAAATATTATCAAGTTTATTCCGGAGAATATTCTTGAATTAATTAGATAATAAGACAGTGATTCGAAAGAAGTGAATGTTATGCTCATTATGCTGTTGAAGCTTTTCATTGCAAAAGATAAGACGATCAAATATAAATTTGAGTGAATTTGAAAATTAAGTATAATTTTATATTTAATTATGCAAAATGAGAAAAAATCCTAAAAATAATAATAATAAGAAAATTTAATGTCTAATTATGTTTCTACTAACCAGGGAAGAGATCGATATCATCCACGGAAGCGTACACCCTCTTCAATCTTGCGATTACTTCGGGAGCCATCTCCCTCGACAGATCATCGAACGTCGTTGCTCTCTTCAGATTGCACAACGCTCTGTAATTGTTGTACGGCGGTAATCCGTGATCTCTCGATCTCTGAATATTCAGAGCAATCAGATCCACACCAGAGTGCGGGATGCCTCTTTGCTCGAACAAATGATTCGTCACCTCTCCGGTGATAAACTGATCCAGTGTTTCCATGGGCGTGGATACCAGACCACGAACCATTTCGTCGATCATACCCTGCTGGTATAACATGTCGGGGTTGAAGAAGCCATCACGAAGAAGGATTGGAGGATCGACGTTTTGGTAGTTGCGATCCATACGAGGTAAGTGGGGTCGGAGGAGCGAGTGACCGATACGATAGGCAGCGGTGGCGAACTCGTTGAGGGTGCTTGGGTTGCAGGTAGGCGAGTATTCCTTGTAATAGCCCTGAGGAAGGAGCTTGAGGCCGTACAGGCTGACGGCATTCCAACCGAGGATGCGGGGTAGGAACTCGTTGTAGGTGACGTGCTGGAGCATGGCGCTGATGATTCGACGTGTTTCCTGCAAAGAATAATTTGTTAGTTTTAATGTAAAACTCGTATGATGATCATTTTTATTGTTTTATTAGTATGCAATCAGTCTAATAATTATTTATAACATTTTTATTTTGATTGAACTGAATTGACTAGAACTTTTATGAAGATATTCGTAATCATACCTGGAAAAGCTTCTCTGGATCCCAATGAGGATTGACCTGTCTCAGTCCCTCCATCACTCGGTTGTGTTCTCTGACCCACATGGTGTGCATGACAGCCAGAGCAGGCTGCTCCGAAGCTCTACCATCTCCTCCAATGAAGCAGTAACCAGAAGCTGCCTTGCACTCAGGATGGGTGCGCGACTGGGGCAGCAGATCCTTTCCACGGTTGGGATGAGAAGTGATGTTCATACGACCGCTGAATCCCCTGAGGACGTCAGCGATACAGTTGTTCTCACCGTAGACGACTGAGGCGTCAAGGAAACCTGTGTTCTGGTTGACCTGTTCACGCGGACCCAAATGCTGCTGGCCGGGCAAAGATCTCATAGAAGGGATGCAGAGCCTCTGACCGGTAGTGATATTCACCGTGGGGTAGTAGTGGTCGTTCGGGGGCACGGGGAAAGGATTGCACTCGGGATGGACTGTGTGAGGAGAGTCGCAGGACCGACAGCTGGGGATTGATTCAGCGAAACCCTTGTGAATGGGTGTCATGGTAAGATCGTGGTCGAGGAACTGGGCGAACTGCATAACCATGAGCGTGTAACGGTTGTGCAGATTCGAGATGTCGGGATGGATCACCGTTGAGATAGTACGAGGGTTTGGCAGTGGTCCACCTATAATAGAAGAAAATAATATTTAGTAAATCTTATTATTTTTAACTTCGTCTTAAGATATAATGCTAATCGTGAGTGACCATTACCTGTGATTGATGTTACTTTCGGTTTGGAAACTCCATCCTCATAGACCGGAGGCAGAAGTCGAGCGAACGTCGTCAGAGACTTGGCGAGGCTAGGGTTACGCAGATTATTGCAGTGACCGGAGAAAGTTCTGTAGGGAGTATTAGGATCGCAAGGGCTGTTGTCGGGCGCGCACTCAACCTCTTCGTGATTAGTAGCCTGCTTGCGCGGAATGAATCCGGAGATATCTACGTTTTGCAGAATATCGTTGAACTCGGTGTTGGGGAAGCCAAGGACATTGTCACCAGAATCGAAAGCTTGCCTCTTCCTCCTCTTGAAACCATGAATGCCGTTGATAAGCTCGTTGGTGGCGAGTTCATAGAGGATGGACGAATTAGCCAGAAGCAGGGCATCCTTGTTGGCCTTGGAGAAGCTGGCAGCGGTACCAGCAGGAGATTTTGGATCGGCGATACGCTGCTCTAACCAAGCATTGTATTCGAGCTGCTTTCTAGCCTGGAGATCCTGCTCGGCCTTCTTGATGGCATTAGCGATCATCTCCTCATTGATCTCGGAGATAAATGACATGGCCGAGTCGGTGGCCACGGTGGTGGTCATGTGATTATCTGGAACAGCGTCAGGGATGTGTTCTTCACGCCATGCCGACACATCTAAGAGTCCATGCTGGTCGCAGTTGATCTTGACGTTGAGGTAGGGATCCTGCTGGATGAAGGACTTAGGCTGGATCTTACTGATGCCTGAGTTAGAGCAGATGATGCCCGACAAGGACACCTTGCGGATCTCAGTGATCTGCGCGGGTGTCAGGCTCGACGGTGGGATGTCGTTTTCGTACCAGAAACGGTCGGAGTTGCGCAGTTTCACGAGCTGCTGGCGCAGGAGGCAGACGAATGTAGGACCAACGGCTGCACCTTCGGTGGGAATCTCGAGGAGTCCACCGAGAAGAAGATCGATGTCTTCGACGCGGGAGTAGATCTTGGAGAGAAGCGTGGCGTCTTTGACGTCCATGAATTGCATCAGGCTGCTGAAATTTTGAACCTGCAAAATGCGTAGCAGTTAGATTAAATAGTCCAATTATGAATAATAAAACTTCGGATAAATCCCTATCCTCAATAGTAAAGTATTAAGGGAATCGTTTTTAAACTGTACAAGTACTCACCCTAACGTTTCCGTTCGAGCAATAATTGACGTAATCAACATAACCAGGCAATCCATGATCACGACCCATGTGCACAAGGAAGGCGCTGGGGTCCCATCCAATTGGCGTATCACTATTGGCCACATTAGTGCTCACTCGATTGGCGGATACCACAACTTGGTCCTCCAAAGCCGAACTCTCGACGCGCTTCAGCGAGGTAAGAGCCTGAAGGGCGGCGAGAGCGACGGCATCGATGGCACCACCGCGATTCGTCGACGAGTAGCCCTTGTAGAAGCCACTGCTCGTCAGGGCGAGCTCGCGGTCGGCATGGGCAGCCTCGCCGAGGACGCTGGGTGCGAATTCGTTCAGAGTCACGTGTTGCAGCTGTAGGTGAAGAGGTATGGATTCGTTAGGATTATTAGATTTTTAATGAAGTTTTTAAAGATTGTGAGTTTTTATAGAAATCGTGGATATCTACTTGTTGAATTTTAATTGGCAAAAGAACTATTGGTTCAACTAAATGATAATTATTGTTTTATCAACTGTGCTTCATATTTTTATATTATGCAGTTGATATTTGGTAATATCCAATAATTAATTAATAAATCTTTTGAGTTGAAATGATAAACATCAATGAATGTAGAAGAAATCTTACCTGAGCAACAACAGCGCGACGAGCCTCCAGGTACAACCTGGTATCATCCCAGTGCTCGTTCATCTCGGCCAGCTTATCAGCAATCCTGTTATGCTCGGTCAGTATCACCTGGTACACATGTCCAATACTCGAGTTGGCCTTGTTACAGAGCTCGCACTGTCCGATGTCCACCCTACCCCTAGTGTAAGTCCTCATCTTGTGCAGCCTATCGTCATTGTTGCCATAGATGTCAGATCCATCCAGGTGTCCGGAACCTCCGTTCATCAGTTCACGAGCCTCGAAGTGACAGCTGTGGGCGCTGAGGGTCGGCACTGCACGCCAGTAGCTCAGGCAGCGGCCGCGCTCGTCCAAGCTCGGCATACACTCGGCGTGATGGCGTAGCCCCGACTGGCAGCAGTCCTCGTTCCTCCGCGGATGCACCGGGTTGGAGATGTCACGCAGGATGAGTTCGGACCAGACACCGGCGAGACTGCTAAGACCCTCGTGCGGACTGGATTGGACGGGACGGTGGGCACGGAGACGCGCGACCGCCTCCGAACCCGTCGGGAGCGCGTGGTTGCCTGTTGCATGACGAGGTACGCTCAGACCTGTAATTAGTAAAGAGGATTCTTAGGAATTTGACAGATAATACGTATACATTTTTGTAGTTAGTTTTTAGTTGAAAGGATTAGGCATTTCTTTTAAATTAGAATGGTTCTTTGCTGCAGAGTTTCATAGAGTTCTGTAGTTTCTTTTTTTTCGTTGGAGCGTTTCAAATATTTCACACTTGATAAAAATAACGCACGTGCTTTAGTTATGTTGAAGAACAATTTATTTTATTTGAAAGTTGGAGAAAAGAATGTTACCCCTGAGTGTACAAAGCGTGTAATATAAATAATTTTACTTCGTGTAGACGGAAGTGAAAGTTTTTTTTTTTTACCTGATACCAAGATTTTATCGTACGTTTTTCGTGGTATTAGATAGATAGTTTTCATATTAAGTCACATCAATCATGCGATTGTTTAATTACAGTTCAACTTGAATAACACCGGTATTTTTTTCACATAAATTACTTACGATCATTAAGATCGTTTTTTGTAAATTTGATTAGTTTTCAATATGACAATGGCTATTAAATGCTAATGAAAATGATTTTATTTAGTCTACTTTTAACGATCGTTCATTAATATACAGTGACAGGGCAGTATTACGTGCTGGTAGTAGTATATTGGTAAAATTAACATAGAAGTATTCAATTGTTTTACGACTTCAAGGTTCAAGGCGAACAATTCTTGATGCTAAATGCAGCCTAGCCAAGTATGCAGCTCAAATGTAGTAAACGTCATGACATTTTATTATGTTCTATTGTTAGTCCTACTTCTCGATTTAATTCATCGTTGCATTAATACTTTCTTGGAGATTGAAATTTTCAGTCTGTTATTTGAGTAGCAACACGTAGTCATTACAGCAATTAGCATAGAAAAGGATAGAATACCTCGCATATGAACATTCCATTATTTTGCAAATAAAGGAAGTTGACAGTCTTTCATCATTTTAATACTTTACGTCTACTAAATAAACGAATCATGATTTATTGTAGTTTTATAGGTACATAAATAATTGTTGTATGCCGCATTTTAAATACAATTTTGCCTGTTTATAAAATAATATTGTTATGAATGTTCTATGCAAAAGGCTTTAAAAAACGCTAGAAAATAACTTATCAATGCAATGATGGAAGTGGTACCACCCAAACACAATTTTTTCATTTTTAAGCCACTAAAAATACAAATAACATTTCTTACAGAAATTCCCACGAAAATTAGCCTTCCTCAAAGTATGACCCTATATACGAAAGTAACATACACACGACACTATAGAACATCACTCTCGCGTCGCGCCGCCGGTGACTTGGACGCTCTCGTTTTCCATAGCATCGCCCGCGGCTGGCTCTCTCCTCGTTTGCGATGCGCGCGAGTGGCCCGCCCCTCGTCTCAACATACCAACCCGAGACACACACGCACGTGACACATCGAAAGTTGGCATGCGCGACGTCTCTCGGAAGCGCCGGAGGTGCGCTCGTGCAGGTGGGTTTAAATTTCTCGTAGTATTTAGCTTATCGATGTATATTATAGGTATTGGTGATATTGTGAGCGGATCGGAAGCAGATAAATCGGTTGAATTAATTAAAATTGACGTATAGGATAGTGGAATAAAATCACGTTATTTATTGGTGAAGAAATTGTTTCCTGGTATGGAATGTGTATATTTGTCACTTTGTTTTTCCCTTTTTGGTTACGAAATTTTCGTGAGAAAACCTTGACAGGCGCCGGGAATTTTGTCGAATTATATTTATTATGTGCTACGAAAATAATAAAATTTGCATATCGTGTAAAATATTATTCAAATTTCCTTATGTAACGTGGTATAATTATCTCCAAATAATTCATAAATGAAGAATCGCCATATTCGCAAAAACCACGCGCGCAATCGATCATTAGTACAGACCGATATATAATTAACGCGCGCGCATCGTAAAATTTTTCGATAATCAACGCTACCGAAAACCGCTAATTTCATACCTTCACTACGCAAATCAGTAGGTACCTCACGTGCCTCTTTTTCAATTAAACTCCCGCGGCTGCAGAGATTGGCAAACCAGCGTTGAGCAACGATGCGGAAAAAAGGCGTAATTCCGACGTAATAAATCGATACATCGAATACATATTTACCTCCTACACTCGCTACATGGTTCTTCACGATCCTCGTGGGCAATTAGAGCCGGCCGGTATGATTATTTTTTCTCTCCGTGTTCTTAAGCTCATCGTCTTAATGCGGTATAGACAAAATTATTGGCAATTTCACTTTGAGCCGGGCGCTTTTTGTTTTCACTTTTCGACGTTAACTGTATATAACGAATTTCACCGGCGCGCTAGAAAACTGTAGCGAAGTAGAGTTTTTTTTATATACGGGGAGACGTTGAAAGTTATACTCGTGATTTTTTAGCAAAGTTTATTATAGGCACGTGAGGTGAGTTTCGCCGATGCTTTACATTAGATATATTATGTGATGTATTCATTACATTCAATTTAACGAGAAATGTTTATTTCGAGTAGTTATACATTTGAATCGAAGTGTATATTACGTTGAATCATAGGAATTAATATTGAACACGGATCAATAAATTGTAACGCATGCTTAACGGTACCTATCGAATAAAGTTATAAAATTACATGATGTAAAGTACTCTTACGGATTCATTTATCCGGCTACTTGATTAAGAATAAAGAAAGAAACAGCAGAAAACATAGAGAAATTAATTCACGCCCGCAATTAATATAAGAATGTTAGCTTCTTTTTATACAAAAATGAAATATGCTCCAGCTATGTCGTAAGAATCCACGCGACGCTATCCTTTTGTTAAAAAAACGACTCATATAACGGCTGCAGAAAATGATCAAACTCGTTCTGCATATGATTTTTCAGAAAAATGCCGGCACGAAAGTCTTTTAGAAAGCTTGCGCAACCGAGAAAGACGTAACCAACCCTTAATTATTGCCGACTTCAACATTGTAATTGTATAAAACTTGAGCAACACCCATGTATGCACGTAGCCTGGTAATACTTTGATTAAACGGTTTCCGCATTCACGCGCTCACATTCGCGCATTATCTCCTTGGCTGAGTTCGTATTTCTGATCTGTAATCTTGGTAGTATAGAGGCCTATTCGTCGTAACTTGATGATTGTTACGAGAGGTATGTATAATCATTTTGGTGTCATATAATCCATGTGTTTTACTTATAGACACACTTCTTAAGATTACACCCTCATGTGTATTGTTTCAGAGCTAAAGAACTTCCTCGACGATCCGTTCCGCCAAATTAATTCATCGGCAAATGAAATGCATTCACGCGCGCATCGATTGCATAAGCGACTTTCGAAACTGATCAAAATATATATGCAGAAAACGCGCATGGGGTAGACATATGAATAGAACGAGAGAGAAAAAAATGACTATTTTGAATTCCTGGTATTGATCCTTGGCGTATTTTCTACAAAGGAAGTGAGGCTTATTATCGTCGCGGCATTTATATGAATAATTACACTCGTAAACCGCAAATACATCGAGAGGTCGATAGCTGCTTGATGAGCGCTGTGTAGTACGCGCGGAAGACGCGATTTTCGCGTAGAATTTTTCATTTGCGGACTCTGGAACGTTCGAACTTTCTACTGGAAGTCACGTGAAGTTTTTTATGTTATAGATTTATTTCATACTGGGATGAATTTAAAGTATAGTTGTTATAATAATTTCAGTTTATTCATTCCGAAGAAGTCATATAAATTAGGCTATAGATGTTTTTTCATCGTACGTCTGCAGTTATGATAAATATTTATGGCTACTTATATCGCGATTTGCATATCTTTATTTCAGATATAATCGAATGCTATCGATTTTCATGTTAATTCTATACCTCGAAACTGAAATTAAATTCATCGCAAATTCAATTTTTATCAATCGTAAAGTAGATTCTTTAGATCTTCATTCGTCTTTAATAGAGTGATTAACATAAAATTTGTACTTTACAACAAGTCGCCCCAACGTGAAATAAGTATTTGATCAATCCTTTTTAAGCCTAATTTATAGAGTTCCACTAATGATTTGGCAAACGCCACATGACAGATCACGAGGTTTAAATTTGCTTTGACTCTCAAAAAAATGTTCTTCGTAAAATCCTAAAAAGCTATCCATATACATAAGATGCTTATCACGCTTGATAAATGCAATTCAGCCTACAATTAGCGTTTCCAAGAACCTCGCACATTATCTCCCAGTGATTCACATGACCACAACCAAAAACAAAACTCTCCCAGTTCACCCAATTGATACTCATATCACTTCAATTACCGGAACCCACATCCACAATTCATCCAATCTCACTTTTTCTCTTATCCTCACTCTTACTCACCTCGCTCTTACATACCCAACTGCACATTCGCTCTCGAAAAAAAGCGAATTTGCACCCGAACAATAAGCGAACCCATACCACACATGTTTATCGAAGATAAGAAGAAGAAGAAAAAAAACGAATCAGCGAGAGCGAGAGCGGAATTAATTAACGACGCGCCGGCGACACGCGCGAAAGTAGTCCCGGAAGCTCCGTGTAGGTAAGGCATGCGCGAAAGTCCCGAAATCGAGGCGCCAGACACACGTTACGCGAGCTCATCGTTCCCCAAGGTTGTTCGCGAGGCTTATTGTAACGCTATATAAAGTAGGTATATATACGTGAGGATTCGTGTCTCTGGAATTCGGGGCTATCGGTTTTCTGAATTGGAAATTTTATGGAAGTTTTATGGAGCATTAACGGGTTGAGCCGGTCGTGGCCGAGTTCGAGGTACAAGTCTTAAAATATCTTAATTATATATGGACTTTCGGTGGTGCGTGGGATTTCCATTCGTGGCGTTCGGCACGTAGTTATAGGATGGCGAATTAAGGTATAGTTGGGGTTCGATAAATGTAAGCGTTATTTTTTACAAAAGGATGCGAAGGAGATCCTTGCAACAAAAATGATCGGTAACTATATTGATTTTAATAATAATTGGTTGTGAAAGTTTTAGTATAGGTATCAAAAATTTAACGATATTTCTGCGTTTGACCGTTGAAAAGAAAAAAAACGATATTTTTATTTTTATCCGTACTATATTTACAACAGAACTATACTAGAAATATTTCGTATATTTCTTGCGCAATAATAAACAAGGAAAATTTATAATTGCTGGCACTTTGAAAGAATGCCTTTCATTGCATTTTTAGATTAAAAACCATGACTAAACTCTTTCGAACAACAACAATTACTCATACCAATCGAAACGTCAAAGAAGCTAATGAAAATCGCAAACGAGGAAAGTCAAGAAGCTGATCTTTATCTTAACAAAGAACCTATCAACATATAAACACACATAAAAACAGACGTTTATCTACCTCAAAAACAACAACGGCATCATCATGTGCCCCACGTCGTACCTAACCCAGCATCGCAACGGTTTCTTCTCTCACAATCGAAGAATCAGAGCCGCATGTATATTACAACATAGGTATTACGTCTTTGCGGACAATGAATGTATACATTAGGCAACGAGCAGCGCGCCAAAACAATGGCCGAACTTGCAGCCTTCGAGGAACGTTATGCATACTTAAATACACCGGTAAGAGTTTGGGAGAGCCTCGAAGCGTAACGGATCGACGAGCTGGGGCTGCCGGAAGCGACGCGGAAGAGGACCCGATGATCGGCCCGTGATGGCGCAATATTCGTTGATGGAGTAGGTACTGTATTTCGGAGAGTTTTTGTACTGTTGTCGGGTACTTGTTTATGGTTTTGGAAAAGAAAGAATTTTTTGGTTAATTTTAATATATAATTATTCCCCTAATATGATCATTCGATTGACAAAAGTAAAATCGTTCCATTAGAGCATAATAAGGCGAAGGATGACTCACGTCCCCTACCTTATTAATTAAACCTCACTTAGAGACGTTCCTCACCTTTACCACCTTCCCCACGAAAAAAAACAGCCGAATCAAACGAATACATTAGCGGCCGCCTTATCAAATCCCCATTACCAGCCTTCTCCATTCACCAAAAACCCGCCAAAAAAAAGCAACACAAGGAACTTTGAATTAACCAAAAACCAGACCCATCCTCGTCTCCCGCCCCTCTTCACGCTACCAAAAAAAAGTGAACGCGCGAGGCCGTCTTCATTTCGAGGTCGCGCGCGTTGCGTTATAAGCGCGAAAAGGAAAAGGTCGCGCGCCGCGTCGGGAGGAAGAACCGGCCACTTGTCACTTTCTTCGCTGCTGCTGCTGCTGCCCCGCGAGCTTTCTTATTTTTCAGGTCTCTCTCTCTCTTATACTTTCGGCGTTTTCTTTTTTTGCGCGCCGCACGCGAGAGAGTCTGCATGCGCGAGATTTTTCGGAGATCTACGAGAGCGTGCGTGTGTATTTATAGCGGTGACTCGGATTCGCGGCACGCGCCTGTGAGTGTATGTGTGACCCCGTTTTCTCAATTTTTCTGCGTGTGCGTGTATGGAGAGTATGTGGATATAAGTGTGTGAGTGGGTATATATACCTGTGCGGGATGACTGGTACTTTGTCTGGCTGGTTGGGAGGTGCAGAAGTGGAATTAATGGAGGATACGATTGGGTTGGTGAAATTGAGATGGATGTAGGGATGGGGTGTGGGTAGTAGGAAATATGTGGTTTTGGGATTAGGAAAAATTGGGCGATTTTTATTTGTATAAGAAAAGATTATAAAAATTGCAGAAATTTGGTTGGTTGGAAGAAAGTAAAGAGTAAATAAATGTAAAAATTTGTTAATTATATCATTATGTTTGAGTGCTGGTATCATTAGAGTTGAAACGGATTTAATATTAGAAATATTTGATGATTACGTAGCATAATAGTAAAGATTTATTTTACATTTTTATTCGAATTTAAATCCAATTAGCACTATAAAACTTGATTGAAGATATATTTTATCCTCAGCATTTTAATAATAGTTATTATGTTAATTATCGAGATAACCGAGTTTACTATAGCTACGTAATAAGTAGGACAAACGAAAAGTTCAAAGGTGCGTCGAATGGAGTTTAATGATTATATAAGGATCAAAAGCCTTTTGAACACCTTACAACTCAACGCTATACATGCTTTCCATCACATTAACCGCATTGACATGTAAAATCATTCACAATCCCGAAGACGATTCTATTATTATATCATTCGACAAAAGTATATCGCATAGTAACGAGAATGAGGTCCCCCGAGAAGGAAAATGCAACTCATTGCATGAAAAAATACGCGTCCGCGTGCGCGCGCGCATTTGTTTTGGGCATATAATTACATAATTTGAGCTGCTGAAAAATGCCAGCTGCGTTATGCAACCGCGACTTTCCAAAGAGGACTCGGGAAGAATCTTAGGCTACGCTTATAAGGACTTGGGATGTTCTACAAGCGATGCAACGTCGTATTATGCAATAATTCTTTCATCTTTCGATAATATTATTTGTATTATGTAAACTTTGGAAAAATAATATTATGATGGTGTAAAATCGCGTTAACGGGTAATTGTTAATTAATTAACGTACTCGCGTATTAGCTAGAGGGTTACTCAATTTTAATTTATTGTGATCGATTAGCTGTTAAATTGAGGTATCGGTTACCTACCGCAATTATTTAGCTAATCAAGAAGCACTTCGCAACAGCAATTTGCCGATAAAAAAAAATGCAGAATAGGACATGAAAATTAATTAGTTTGAGTGTGGACTGGTAAGGCAAAGAAATTTTTGGCTAATTAAACTGTAACACACAATGCGAAAGTCTCGTACAATTTCCTTTCGCTTTCCGGAAGCGAAAGAAATGCTTGCTCTTCTTCATTATATCGTTAGCGTGATTTAACTTAATTACTTTGCGCGACGCTATTATGTTAAAAAATGTAATTAAGATTAATGATTCTTCGTGAAACTGAAATTCTCTCTTCTGTTAAGATTATACATTTCGACCATTTCTGCCATCAAAATTAAATGCTCATCAATCAAGGTTTTGTGAATTTTTAAAAGTATAACCCCAAGACTTCTGAAATTTTATTTGTTTTCAATAAACAATATATGACTTTATATAAATCTCGCAAACGAGAACAAAAAACCGATTGTTATGACACATTACTGTCCCGAATGAATTAATTCTCGCCTTTCATTATATTTGCCTTCATTTCATTTCTTCGTCTCCATTTTTTCCTCTCTTTTTAAAAACTACACACCCATACATAACGATAATCCGCACTACCTACTTTCTTCGCGACAATTTCGCGACCGCGCGTACAAAATGACTTACAACCTCGCACGTAGATAGCCGATCTCTGAATTATACCGCAGCAGTAGCTCTTATTACACAACCGTGTTTCCCCAATCTCGCAAACCAGGGCAGCACCCAAGACTTCATAAATCTTATCAGCCGTCGACAATCATGCCGCGCCCTTCCGCGATGCAAAATCTGCTCTATACTCTACCATCATCATCCTCCTCTCTCGATTATTACACGCACGCATGCATCAGCCGCGTAGCACACGAACTATATGGTTGCGCCATCGCTATAGCACGGTAACCAGAAAACAAGCGGCACCTCCGCACCGCATGCTAATCCGGCTTTTCTAATCGCGTGCCCGCGCGCGTTCCGATTTTCACTTTCCATTCGAGTGCTTGCGCGCGTGACCTGCACGAGCGACTCGCGCACAGCACCGCCAATAATACAAAGTAGTCGTGTGCTGGTATTATATAGCGCCGTGGCTGGGTTACCGCTGTGTGTGATGGTTTCTGCGCGTGAGGGGAATTTTGATTTCTTTTTCTTCTTCTTTCTTTCTTTTTTGGATGTTGTGTGATTTGTTGGAGGGTACTTATGAGGTGGATGTTGGGTAACGGGTTGAGTTGTGCGAGAGGTAGGAGAAATATGGTTTGCAGTGGAGGAGAATTTATCGAGGCGGTAAATATCGAGGAGTGTGTTACGGTAATTTGACGCGGAGCTAAGTTGTGCCAACGTCTATTAGACCATTCGGTATTTTAGAAGTAAATGGACGAGTTTGGCTCGAAATGTTTGTAAAACGTAATTTTTGTAAAAGCAAAGTATGTTTCGTTTTTTGCCATGTTTTATACTTAAACAAAAAAATGACTAATTTTGAATAAATGAGTAAGATAGACAAGTTTGATATATTAGAAATAATGGTTTGATATGTACAATTATTTAGTAATAATCATCAAGTAAAATTGTATAAACGCTCCGAACAATGTTTCATTCGACGAGACTCTTTGAAAGGATTTTAATAAGCGTAACATCTTCAAGATGCCTTAAGTACTTTTTTACAGTCGCTTCTTAGCCTGCACTTGATCGCGTAATTACGGTCAAAACAATAAGCCCTGGTTGAGGATTTAAGGTCTGTGTCGAAAGTAAATCGTTAAAGAGACAAGATAATTTCAAAAGCAGACCAATCGTAAAAAAGTCTAATGAATCTAATTCTAAAGATTTACGGCTCGTGTTCGCGCGCTCGGTTTTTTTTTATTAATATTTTTCCACGCGGCTATTCGAGCTGATTACATGATTACCGACAATTAGACGAGAGGTATACACATTGGTTTTTTTTTCTGCGTCTCGTTGTTAAATTGTTACAGAAGTGTAAACCTCAAGAAAGCATGGAAAAAAGATTTTAAATGTCAATTTCACGTAAAGAGAAAAATGAATAATTTTGTAATGAGAATCGTGCCTCTTACTGGGTCCGATTGACATGTTTTTGCGTAGGTTAATTTCGGAATTTGAGCTATAATAAGCAGTGCATAATTTAACGTGAATCGAGAAGCTACGGAATAGGAACGGAAGAAGCTATGCACTTGAAAGTTTGTGGTATTTACTCGAGCGATTAAAAACTGCAGACCGGTAGCATTATTCGTATGTATATACTTCCATACTCGTAAAAGGCCTCAACTGTTAATTTGGCTTTAGAGAAAGTCTCTAAATTTCTATCACGTGCTGCTGTGCGCGTTGCTTGGAATTAGTTTTTGTAAAATTAACGATAATTGAGGTTACTGAAATTGATTTATGCAGTGGTTTATCGTATGGAGTTTTGTGATTATCAAAAATAATTCTTCGAACATTATCAAAACATTGTAATTATCATAATTATGTATTGGGATTACTCAAAATTCGTACGTTTATAAACGAATAAGTTGATAATTTGTTAATTCTTCAAGACATTTAATGTCGTTTGCTATATGAAGCTCAAGCATGGACTTAAAATATAAATACAAATCAATGTCAAGTTTAACTGTAACAAATATAGTTCTAAACTACACAAGTTTGTATGTATCCCACATTGTTACAATCATCTTCTTCGCCCACATCCCCAGGTTCACTGACCGACCTCTCTCAAAATCCAAAGCCACTGGTATACGGTAGCAGCAGCAAAGAACCACAAAGATAAAAAAAAAAAGAAACTGAGAGTGTACTCACCGTCGGTGTAAGCGGGCTTGAGTAGCCGAAGGTATGGCGATCCACGAGCGCCCCAGGCCGGATGCCGTACGTTGTTGCAGGCCCCGGAAGGCGTGCGGTACTTGCTTGGCGGGCAGGGCCGCTCCTGCCTCACGCGGCACGGCTCCTCTTCCGCTCTCCGCTGCTGCCTGCAACCAGATAAGTAATCCGTGCTTAGATGACACTATACCGAGTATAGGAAGCGCGACGGGTTATTTCCTCGTCTAGCGCAGCGGCGGCGACTTTTCCTTTCCGGCGTCGTTCCGGAATGTCGCGTCTACGTCAGAGAGCTGTTATATTCGCGAACAGTCGCGGATCGTTTGTGAAAATGCGCAGGTGTGTTGTATGTATGTGGTTGCGTCATGTGTTTCTTTTAAGGTGCCGGGGTAATTTAATAATGGTAAACGGCGGGGAATCTTCTATCGTGAAAGTCGTGGCAAGTTCGATGACTCTAAGTGTGTTTTTTAAGTGATCGGGGTAGGTGTTCTTGTGACAATGAAATTAATCGATTGGGAGAAAAGGCAGTTAAGGAGGATTTTCTGGATCGTAATTGTGTAATACAAAAACACCTTTAGATCGGTCGGTTTTATCCGGAAATGGTGTTGTTATAGAGATTTTCTTCAGCTCCTTGACTTTGAAACAGTTTACTGTTCTGGGTCTTGTTAATATTTTCAGTAATTCAGAAACAATTCATTACACTAAATAATGATATTCAAAATATACGTCAGAATTTTAATTTAAGAACCACTATGAATCATTAAACAAAGAGCAAAAACATTGAAGAAAGTTTATTTTCACTTATATTTACATGTATCTAGAGCGTTAAAGAAATACGAGTTTGCGAGAATTGCCGATCTTTTCAATTAATTGTTTAGTGAAACTGAGATAAGGTCATATCGGAAATTTACATATCATCGATCAGTATAGAAACGCGGTCGACACTGTCCAGACAACAGGCCGTTGACTGGATATAAACGTGTAACTTCACTGAATTTTTCTCGATTCATACTTCTGCTAAGTAAGAAGAAGAAAACTTTCATCATCTTATCACATTCTTAGGGTTCTTTATCTTCTTTGAAAACAGTTTATTATTATATATACACTATGTACGTGGTGCAAGATCACGAAAGAGTCGTAAATATGATAATTACGTGTTATTTATGTGATCGGTTTACCACAGAAGCGTAAAAGATGTAACGATGCCTTAATTAATTTAATCGTTATTAATATTTAATATGTAAGATGATAATATAATAAATTTTCATTCGCGAAACTTATCATTTTACTCTCGATTCTTTTAGCCTCGATAGTAATATCACTGTTTATTAACATATCAACTCATATTTATTATCAAAGTGAACTCATTCTTTTATTTTAAACGTTAAAGCCATGTATAAGAAAAATAATTTTTCAATATCGACTTATGAAATAAATCATCGCATTTATCAGTGATCGTTTCTGTTATTCGATTAGAATTTAGGATTCATGATCGGTACAGCCAATCGTTATCTGCCTATCGTGATTTAAAGGATTACTGATGAAATAAATCACCGCACTTGAATTGAATTAGCGGAGAAATTGACGTTCTGTGTACACAAACAAGATAGAAAATAACAAATTTACGGAAGAAAATTTTTGGATTTATGGTTCATTTCTAAACTCTGAAATTATGTGCTATGATTTATGAATTGTTTTCTCGTTAGCAAAAACATTAATCAAATTAGAAAACGAAGAAGTATGTATCACCGAAGTTCGATGGGTCTAATCTACATCGTTAGATTAACACTTTTTACCTTTCGCAAACTTACTTGTATCGATGGATTAAAATCTAAGGTAGCTTTTTTAATATAACCAGCTTTAACAAACAATCTGACATTTCATTTCGACGAACAACGATAGGCATAAAAAAACTCTGTTTCCGAAAAGTTTCCATTCGCACCGGACCACGTCATAATATAAATCTCAATCTTTTTACATTCGCGCATTGAGTAACACCTGCGCGGCCGAAATAAACACGCGCACCTTTTCATTTTTACCCTCTCCTCATTTTGCCAAAATGACATAACTATCGATAAAATTACGAGAGCGCGTTCTTCCGCGTCATTTTTTAACGACATCTCCCCGTCTCTGCCTATATATGTGTACGATCAAATAGCTACTTCCTAGTTTCTCTAGCTTCTTGAGTTTCAACCGAGACCTTTTAGATATACAAGTACGCGCTATACTTTTTTTATTTGACCTGGGACAAATTGATAATGCGGACGCACTTTTTACGTAATGCGAAATCAGGGTTTGGAAAGCGGTAAATCATTTTGTTTACGAGGATTCCTGTAATGAGAGGTAGGGATGTTTATGAAGTTGTCGGACGAAAGTGTGGGTATTTTTTTCAATTTGATGGTTTTCTGGGTATCGTAATGTTAAAATATTTATTCAATAATTAAGGAATATTATGCTGTTTTAAAGATACTATGAGATCGAACAAAAACAGTAATCATAAGGTTTTCACTTTTTACGATGATATATTAATCACTTGAGTTTTTGGTGGTTATTTTAAGGTATCTTGTACAAAACACTTTTATCTTGAATAATAATTTTCATAAATTGACAGTTAATAGTATTTTCATAAAATAAATGAACGTATCAAAAACAACTGTTTATATCAGTATTTAATTTAAATTATGTTTACAAATTATTATGACTTCTTATAATAGTCGATTATAAATACGGATTGTATAATGCTGAGTCATTATCAAATAGTACCTTAATCTGTTTTAGAAAATGAGACAAGGAGAAATTTCACGGGTCGGTAATTTGAGAAAGAATCATAACATATATTACAAAGTTACGCTCCTGTGTATAAAGCCGTTTTGGTTCTACCAATTACCTATACAATTAAACTTTATAGAATCCCACCCGTCTCCAATTACAAACAAAACAAAAAAAATTTCATTTTAAATTGATAAATTACAAGAAACTTTTATAAGTTTCTCTATATATACTTTCCCTTTCAAATGAAACCTTTTATACAACCGATTAATTTTAATAATTGAAGTTTAAAGTCAATAAATACACAGAACAAGAAGAAATATGATATTTTGATTTAAAGCTCAAAATTAGATGTATAAAAAATATCCACTGTCGATCAGATGAATCATAAATAACATATATCACATCTGTGACGAAAATAATTATGAAATACCTTCGCAAAAATATCCAAAATCAACATCCCATTACATCATATACACCAACAACATTACGCGGACGACCGCATCCGAAAAATCCCCAAGGCAATAATATACCTTCCGCGTAAACGACCTATATATATATTATATACAACTTGGCTCGTTGCGGCTCGCCGTAACGGTCATCTCGCTCGTTCTCTCTTTCGTTGTGCGGCAGCGCGCGAAACCCGCGACAACTTTTACTTTCACGGCCGCGGCTGCGACGACGATGACGACGACCTCCGTCGTCGACTCGACACTCCCATAGCCGTGTTTGTGTGTTATACCGGTGGGTAGATGGGTGGGATTGCGGCTGGTTGGAGAGGTGTTAGAGGAAAGTGATTAAGGTGATGGGTAGAGATAGAATATATAAAGTTAGAGAATTATAACGGAAAAATATATTAATGTACGATTACGTTTAATTTTAATATCCCGTAAGGAAATATAGAAGTTAGACTGGCTGATTTCAGAATAATTAATCCGTTAATTTTTTAAATTATACAATTTTTCTACGAATCTAAATAAAACTTGCCCTATAACTGCATAAATATGTATGATGCATGTACGAAATTGCGATACAAGCTCGAAAAAAAAAACAAAATTACTCAAGTATATTTTATATATAATTGCTATAATATGTAGGTCATACGATCGCTAAGCTATTCCGCAAATATTTTATATACACCACGGGTTTCGATATAGAAAGCAGTTTCTTATTAGCGATGCATGACACAATGACTTTTTCGAGACCGCAACAACCAAAGTCATGGCTCACTTCACCTAAACAAGCGTGTTTTCTGGTCTCGTAAAAATATATAGCTTTATAATACTGAATGGAAACTATATAACGCGGCAATTCCATATATGTTTTATTCATACTGTTTTATTAGCTAATTAATAGTTGCAAAAACTCTGTCGTTTTTTTTTTAATTTGTGATAATTATTCAAAAATACACCCACCATAATCACACCGTATACTATATGTATACGCTTGAACACCTCATTATAAGAAAAGCATTGTTTCCTTCTTCCTACTCCAAAATTCCGGAACTACAGCGCAACCGATATTGTAGCCGACCATGCCAACGACCGTGTGAATTCTCTTTTTTTTTGTTTCGCTGCATCGCACCTATATCGTTACGTAATGCACAATAGTAGAAATTTAATAGAGTAAAAGTTGCTGTCTCGATTTTTCGGGCTTCTGTATTGTTACCGCGCGCCACCTTTTTTTTTCTCTTCGGTGCAGGTATGATATAGGTACGTTGTCGGCGCGTTGCACAAAGGCGTCATGTGATGTAGTTTCAACAGAAATTACAGTTCGTTATTGAACGCGCGGGCGCCGTGCGCTTTTTCGTGCGAGGGAGCGCGTTACAATTGAAATTGAAATTATCAGAGGTGAAAGTGAATTTTTTGAGGATATGTTTTTTGTCGTTGTGTATACGTCTGTGTGAAATACAATGGAAATGTCTATTAAAAATCGGTTCGCTTTCTAATGAGTGAAAAGTTTTTAATTTCCTTTTTTGCGGTGTTTTTAATGACTGATATTGATAGTTCGATTAATTTTTTCATTATTTTTTTTTTTTTAAGGATAATTCCAAGTGGCGATTGTTAAATTCCTATTTGGTCTTATATTAAATCCTTTACATAAAAAGGATATGGGAGGTAATATTGACTGAACGATAACTTACCTGGGGCTCGTTTGATAAGTGAATCTTTCAGCTTCAATCGCCGCTCGCGCCCTGGCTTGCAAGTCATAGTCTACTCCGTAAACATAGTCTGAAAAACAAATCAGGAAGACATTTTATATTTTTCAATTCGAAATAATAGATTGAAAGTAAAAGGTGTTATTGCATCAGGTATGCTTCACTTTTTCAAAGATGATGATAAGCTTCGGTGTAAGTGATAAGTAATTGAATAAAATCGTAGCGTGGTAAACTGGTAAAATCAAAAGTAATATCATTCTAGATAAGTGAGCGTGAAATTCTACGTGCATGATGCTCACCAAAGCGTGGATCGATAGGCATATGCGCACACATATAGGTAAGTATTACGCATCGCGTAAGATCTTTACTAGTTCAAATCATATTTTTCCTCAAATTTCAATGCTGAATTCCTTATTATAGAGATAAAAGTGTCGCGGGAAAACGCAACTCGTTTGAAAAATACGTACGTTAAAGTTCACGATATGATATGATAGTGAATAATTATTAGCGAGAGAAAGTGCACATCGATAAATTTTGTGATATTTACACTTTCCTGATAAATTATTTCTAAATAGTTTCGCATAAAATATTGATTGACTTACCAGAAACGTCGAATTGCCGGTTTACGTGGGAAATTGCTGATGCCGCGAAAACCAGGGACAGCAGTGCCAAACTGGTTCTGAAACAATATAGTAAACAACAAATTAGTTAACGCTTCGTCAATCTTATCACGTAAAAATCTGAAATTTATATGTAAAATATCGTACATCTATTTTATTTTGCCCACCACAATCATCCTTCCAAACCATAAAAGAAACAAATTCTCTCAACCCAAACCATCCATCACCTCACCCCCACAATATACCACACAAAACCCATCCCATTCAATTCCACAAACAATCCTCAACTAATCCTCTCATACACACCAACTTTCGCGTACGTATACCTATACAAGCGACAAAAGCTGCTCATATCGCCTGGAGGTACAAGAACACAGCGCCAAGTCCAGGGTCCGCTACTGCCGGAGGCTCTCTTTCGCTTTCCTCCGCGATCTCCTTTTTGCGCTCTCGCGGCGTTTGTTTCCGACGCCCGCGGCAGAGATTCTTCCTTCTTTTTCTCGCACGTGCTGCGCGCTTTCGGCGAAGTGATTTTTCAGCTCTCCCGAACGTTTGAGGTCAAGAGAGGTAGGGTCGCTGCTTCGGCTTTTACGATTTACAGGGAGTGTGTGTGTGTGTACTTTTTTTGTAGTTTTGACGATTGCTCGGTAAATTGGCGTTTTTCGAAGCGAGGGTTATTTTTACGTTTATTGGTGCTCGTCTGTTTGGTTTCTTCGAAAGGATGTTATACGTTTAATAGAGAGAATAACAAAAGGATTTTCGCATTTAAAAATATAAAAAAAATATATATGTTTTTAATGCTTGCAGGCTTATAATATTGTGCCAAATCTACACTGGAATCGTAGGAACCCAATTTTAAAACTCATACATATAATATCTAGTCCTAAATCTTCTCGGAACAAAAGCAATAATTACACATGTGTCAAAGTTCACAGCAGAGTCATGCTTTTAGTACACCCACGCCCACTGCAACCTTAAAGAGCCCATAAATCCAAAAATGTCAGTACTTTCGCTTCAAGGGCACCTCGCGTAAAATTCTTTTTAAGAAAAGCTCAAAAGTCTTGTCCGTCGACTGCTCCCACAAGAACCTCGTGACTCGTAAACATATAATACACACAAGATGCGCGCGCGAGAATCGCAGGTGTCCGTGTGGCGTTTACGGCTTTCCGCGCGCTGTTTATGGGCCTTTTTCCCTCGGCAATTTCTCGCGTGCATCATCCTAGCTATACGCCGCCTCGGGGATATGTACACATTTTTCCTTGTTTGATTTACGATTTCTCTCTTTGTCTCTCAAGACACGACGAGAGAGAGAGAACAAAAAATCGCTTTTTTTCATAACTTACCGCGTGACATTATTGCAGGGGCAGCGCGTATACATATAATAAACATCGATGTTGTAATACTATCGTCCTACATAGAGCTATACGACACGTTGCTGTCATAGCGATTATTATAGCCTCTCTCGTTAGCCTTTTTGGGGAAAGTCTCGTTTACCGCGCACGCGCACACGTGCCTCTCGGAATGAGATTCTCATTTGAATTAACGCGGTAGTAGCTAGTTGTTGTAGTAATGGTAGTGCTATCATGTGATGCTATCGGACTGAACAGCTCAATGGCTTTCTACTTTTTTTTTACCGTTAGAGGTATACGAGGGGGAAACATGTGTTGAGCTAGTGCTCCCGGAACAATTACTAATCGGGTGCTGATGAATTTATTTATGTACGGTTAGTGTAGGAGTAAATCGTCTTTGCAAAGAAACGTTTATTATGATGCAAACATAAATGATTATTATATATTGCGTTAAGATTGATAAAGTTGGTGTAATTTTCTACTGCACGTAATAGATACATGTAAGCATATGTTTTGGAAATCATTTCTGCTAAGCGATCTATAAATAGCAAAATATTATGGAAAGCAAAAGAAAGTATTATATACATATATAACGCAAAACGAAATTTCACTTAAACAAATCAGCATGAATATGCAAAAATGGAGAGAAAAGAAAAAAAAATCGGCGCTATGGCGTAGGAAATGGTTACCGATATATCTCGAAATCAGCATAATCACGTTGCAAACATACGAACACGTGTCCAGAACTGTGATAACTGATATGTATAAATATAAAAACAATATTATTCATTACGGGCGTCGCAGCCTTATTTATTTAATTACCCCTTTCATACCACCACCAGTCAACCGATGATATTCACGAGCGAAATAATAAAGCACTCGTACAATCAATCACCACACTCTCACAATCGTCACAGCCATGCAAAGCCGATAAAAACCGAATGTGCCGGCTTAAATTCAAAGAACCCCAGGAGCGAGCGAAGAGAAAACGTCGCGTCAACGCAGCAGCGTCACCCGATTTTCCATCGTCGCGGGCATTAGCTTGGGAATGCTTAGTTTTCTGTATAAACACATCACACATACATGCATACACACGCTCATGTAGTATGAGGAACCCGATAATTCAGTGTCAGTGGGTCAGCGGAACCATCACGCTCGCGCGCATGCAGAGAAATCTTTCATCTTCGCGAGAGCAGTAGTACGTGCGTCTGCATAAGAGTGTGTAGCGCGCACGCGCACTTCGATTTCGCCCGCTTTTCTTATAAACACATGCACGCAAGTGAACGCGAATACATTAGGTTATTTTGGGCGCAAGTTGTACGGAATTCCGTTGAGTTTTCAGAGATATTTGTGGAATTTCGTCGCGTGAAATCGGCGCCTGTATAATATACAATCCAGTAGGCATGGCAAATGTGGAAATGTATCGTTTATCGCGCGTGTAATAGGCAAGGTATTCGGAGTAGTGTGGGATTAAGATTTAATGACTGGCTGTGGGAATATAATTTCGTTCGCGGCGCATAGGACAAAAACGCGCATAATTCGAGAATGTTTACTTTGTGAATTGTTCAAGTGTAGGCGCGCGCCCGTTGGTTTTTCTTTCGAGATATGTAATTTCAGTGCAGTGAGTTAACTGTAAAGTATTTGAATTAGGTATGAAGTATGTGAATTATTCAATTTGGGAATTAGCATTTGTATAATTACGGTAATAAAGTTATTAGAGCATCTTTATCCGTTCAAATAACTTTCTATCCCCGATATATGTTACATTTCAGCGTTTCACGATAAATTAAGATTCTGTTTCTTTACGATTATCGGCGTGTTTTGTTCCCTTGAAATATTCATAATATTTCCGTGCATTGATTCTGGGTTTAATTACTATAGTCATGTAAATTCGACGTTTGCTTACTTCGATGACTAATTAAGTATAAATTGCAGTATGAAATTGCAGTATGAAATAACGTCGACGTTTATTTATCAATCGAAATATCACCGGTAAATAATAGAGTTCTGACAGAAAGCAGCGGAGCGAATTTACAGCAGTAGTAAAATAACGATTAGGTATATGTATTTACAATGAAGAATGATGACAAAAGAAAATTCGCTACTTTTACGCTCCCAATTATAAAATAGTTAAGAGAATGTGAAAGTGCCGCAAGTTTGTTCACCTGTCTCGCGACTATGCATGCAAAGTTTTTTTTATCAGTATTTTTATACACACGTTTTAAAGGAGCGCAACGATAAAAATCTTCCTTATTATTCTTAATTATATTAGCAAATGAAAATCTTTTTATTCAAATCAGCTGTGTTCTAAATAGAAAGTTTGTTCTCCAATTTTAAATATATTCTCGTAGTTTTTACTTATTAACATCACAGTTTAAACTATATTATACGAACACTTTACTGTGCAAACAACAATCTCTTCTCCACTCTAAAAAAAAAAGTTACCACAATCCTTATACATCCAGCTACCATGAAAACGCTCACTAATTTTCTCACCCGCGCCTAATCGTCGCTTCATAAGGCCCCCTTTCGTCTCATTAAATCCTCTCACCATTAAATTTTTCCCAATACATAAACCCACATCCCGTAACAATTTTCTCACGCTCTCCGATCTACACACACCTGCCGTTCATCCCATCATGCCGATTCACCACGGAACAATCACGCTTTCTATAGCGCCGCGCGATCATTCAAAAGCCCGCGAGTAAGTAATCGCATCAGGCCTGCGCACATACACACGTGATCTCGAAACTAGAAGGAGGAAGACGAGCAAAATTACAGCGAGCACGCGCGGGGTTTCGATTTCGCTGTCGAGAAAAGTCGCGGATTTTCTTGAGACGGCTTATCGGTGAAAGAGAAAGGTGGGCGTAGAAAGGTCGCCCCGGCCTCCCGACGATATACCCGGCGCACGAAGGTCAATGAAACTTGGAATTCCGAGACGAGAGATGAGTTCTTGTATACGGTGCGAAATGGTGCAGAATGTACGAAGGGCGTTTGGAAAATTTTTTAAATTGGATTGCATTGGTACTGTCGTACATTGTTTTGAGGGGAAAATTGATTATAGATCGTGGTTGTGTTGTTTAATAAAATGAATAAAATGATAGGTCAGTAGTAAACAATAACAAGCAAAGTTTAAGCAACACTTCGAAGAATTGTAAGAAAAAGTAATTCATATTGAAACTAGAAATCTCACGAGTATTTTTTACTAATATTAACAGGTACTTTGACTCTACAAGTATTTTGGCAATTAACTTTCTAAACATAATATCTTTTCTTTCGAAGCAATCCCAAAATTGGTTTATACAATTTAAAAATATTTATTCCAAGTGTATTCTTCTTCGAAAAAGGCGCGCACACACTTTTTACAACCGTTTAGGCAAAGTAAGTCGATGTTTATCTTTATTTTCTACCGTTCTTGTTCAAAATTACAAGTTAGTCAACGGGATATTATGCCAATGGGAACTTTCTTCCTTAAAAAGAAGCTGGCTGCTGTCGAATAATAGGTTATTTTAAAGAAAAAACACCTAGGAAGTGTATTATAATTTAACGTCACGTGCCATCTATTAGTAACAATTATTTCTACTTATATGCGTCTACTGAAATATTTATACTTCAGTAGAAAACAATAAAGTATGTTGTATTGCCGAATGCCACTGTAAATGAATGAAAATGTATAATTTCACAGATAATTGTTCAAAAATGATGGAAAAACTCTAGCCATTATACTTTTTTTCTTCTTCGAAATTTCATACTGCATAATAAATGAGGAGAAAGTTAACTATTGATTATAACAATTGTTCGAACGTAAATTAAGTTGCAGCAGTCTGAAAACAAAAATTTTCCTTGTCTACGTCGCGTGCATTGATATTAAATAATAAATCTTACTAAATTAATGAGCGTTAACAATTTTAATATCATAGTAATTTATTCACATCATTGTTCTTTCCTGAAATTTGCATGAAACACATAGCGTTTGGATTCTTCCAAAGGCTTATAATTAGAAAATTTTTTCAAAGTTTTATGATTACACGTGTTTTTTATATATGCGTATATACACTCACAAAAGATGTATTGTGTCATTCGCCTATACCGGCGCTAGAAAGTTTTTATAAAAACAATATCGTCAATAAAAATAAGTAGGTATTGAGTTAACGTCGCGCAAACGTAAGACCAACATAATAACAATTATTTTTATACGAGTACACACACACATGATTTCTATAAAAAAGCGTTACAGGGAAAATTAAACTACTCGTATTCTAAAGATAGTTTTTCTAATAATACACGGCAATACGTAGACGATAAAAACGCAGCTCATTCTGAATTTTTATCCGTTATTTTCTTTTCGATGGGAAACAGCACACGTGACTGCAAATTTTACGCTTATCTACAAAGCTTTTGAGATTTAATTCCAGGTGAACGTACCTATTATTGACACTGCATAATCCCAGGCGCAAGTAACGAGTACAGAACCATTGTAATAAACTCGGCTCAGATAATGTTGAATTTACGAGCGGCAATAGCATTACAGTTTTCACGTTTCCCAAAGGAAATGTCATAAAAATGAAAAAATGAAAATGTGAATATTAAATGTACGACATTAGCAGCTGCTCGACCATTTCATTGTCTATAAGAACGTAATTATATGGTTCTTATAAGAGCAAATAAATTCTTACATAAATATAACAATTCCTTGTTATATATATCAACGATTGATTCTTTGAAAACAACAGAAAAATGCCGTTTTAATTGTAAAAAATAAATTTTCCTGATAGAATCGTAGTAAATATACCCGTGATTCTATTTACTCTATAAAATACTTCATTGAAAAGATAATAAGATTCGTTGTGCCAGATATCCTTAACAGCAAGAATAATCCATCTCGAAGTGACACCTCGAATATATCTGTTTCTTTCTCAACTACATTGTCCACACATCCAATACACTTAAATCCAACAAAACAGCCAACAAAATCACACTATACAGTAGTCATCACGGGACACCTAAATCGCCTCTACGAAACCTCCAACCGAAGGTAGCGTATAAACATCGCAATAAAACTCTCCGTTAAATCCCCTATACAACACTTTCCTCAACACCTGCCCATACGCACGTAGACACACAGAATCTATTCTCGCTTCGCTTCCGTAGCGGTGAGCACGTCACGCGCTTTTCCAGATGAAATCAGCGGTGTCAAGTGCAGCATTATATCGCCAAACAAGGCCCGCCGCGCGCACGAGGGAAAAAGAGAGCGCGGTTGTGGCCGCAGGCATAGCACGACGACGACGGCGAAGCTTCTGAATGGACAAGTCTTGGATTCCACGCGCGCGGGTGCCGATGAAACCGGGAGAGTTGAGATACGGTGGGTTGTTGTTGCTGCACGTGGTGCCCGATGTTGTTGCGGAGAAAGATCGAAGATTGGGTTTGAAGACGATGTTTGTGAGCGTTTGAAATGGAAGAGTTTAACGATATTAGTTTTGATAGCGCGATTGTTGGGTGGTTGGAAGGGACATGAGGTATTTTAGTGACCTGAAATTGTAGTTTTAAATGGTAATGGAAAGTATGCGTTTATTGTTTAAATGAATAGGTTAATGGAATGGTATAGGTACCAATTTTAAAATCCAATTTAGTATGTTAAAGTGAACAAGAAAATTATTTTAATTACAGTGTTTTACGGTCAGAACCTTTACACCTGCTTGTATAGACTACAATTTAACTACCCTTCAATCAAATTTAAATTTAAAGGAAAATTCAATTCAGCACGTTGGCGAATGTGATGTGATAATTACAATGTTTTATACTTAATTAAAGACTATTTCGATGTTAATTAACATTTTAAAGTGTACATACATTAAGTCACGATAACAATTTATATTGTTATTTTAAACAAATAAAGAGAAATGTTTAATTATCTATTAATGGAAAATATATTCCACACGAAGTTTATTATTAGAGTTGTTGTTGCGCAAACTGTTACTTCTTTTAGATCATGATATAAAGGTCTACGGCAATAAATCTTGAATTGAATTGATTGATCAAGTACTAAAAGGTTTACAGTAATAAATCTCGAATAAAGTATTGTTAGAGTCTCTCTCTTGGCTTGTCATTGATAGCGAAAGTAAAAAACGAATACGAGTTCGCAAGAACTTTAATGAAAAAAATATTTAGAATTTTTGATGCGATGTCAATTAATTTAATTTGCGGGTCGGATTGAAAGAATAGATTGAGTTGTTAATTTTTAATTTAAAGAATATCTCGCAATTTTATAATATACTTATTATAAAAGAAGTTATCGATATTTTTTAAATACATTTAATTCTTTACTTTAATAAGAAACAGTTTTTAACTTTTATTAAAATTAAATTATTAAGATATCGGTTATAATTAATGAATCGGGTATTCGATAAGATTACAAGATAAATTGGGCAAATCCTTACGTTTCTTTAATACATATCATAATACATATATATTTATATGTAATTGACGTATTAATGTTCGCTTCTTATACCTCATTTAATAATCATTATCGTATTAACAACCTTACAAACCCACACGTTTATTATGAGAAAAATATTAAAAAGTCCTGACCCGTTTCACTTCCTTTTTGAGCACTCGAAAGACCATAATCGAAAATAAATGAATCTAAATAACCTTAATCCGATGCGAAATTTTTTGAAGAAAGTAGTACGAGCTTCGCGAAAGCGAAAATGATAAAAAAAAGAGATTTCCGCCGTATAAAAAACACGTTTAAAATGATGCCACTAATTGAAAAAAAAAAATCTTTACCCAACAACAACAGCCTAACCAGAACCAATCCCTCTCCAAATCATACACTTCATAAGCTCTCAACACCTACATCAGCATACACCACATACCTCCGTTATCATACCCCACGATCGCTTCCTATACAATCGCCCACACGTTGCTTCCGCGCTCGCTCCATTAATCCAGTGAGCCACCTCGATTCTCTCTCTTATACACTCGCGCGTCACGAGCCGGTTCTTATATTCGCGCATTATACGCACGTGTATATATATATACACACACCTCTCGCTCTCGAGGAAGTACCGCGCGCGCGGGTGAAAGTGGAATCGGCCATCCGCTGGATGTTGGCCAACCACGCGCGCTTCGATACCGGCGGCGACGTCTTTTCTCCGAGGCTCGAATAATGATCGAAATTCTCGAAGGTCGTTCGGTATAGTAATGTGCGTATATATATGACGTTTGAGAAGTACGCGTTAGAAGGGAATTTTCAAGGTTGTGATGATGTTCGCGGAGAAAGATGATGGTGGGAGTTCGATGACTGTGCAGAGCTTTGCGCGAACACCTTGTGAAAGCAGCGGCCGGGTTGTGGCTGCGGGTTTCATAAGCCGCGAATTACGGTTTTGGCGAGATGGTGGGTATATACATTACAATGTAGGTACAATTGTTGAAATGCAAAGTGTAAACCATCTTTTCGGTACTAGGATATATCTTTATGAGCGTTTACATACAAATAATTCCCAAATATATACTTATAATGTAGAATGAACTCTCACGCGGATACTTATATATCTGGTTCTCAACTTTCATCCTAAGAATTCGAATAAAAATCGGTACCAGAAATTAATTGTCGCCCATAAAAAAAGAAAACACAGCCGATAAAACCTATGAACTTATCGAATATCCTCATGCATCACGTCACCGAGCGATCGACAACTCCACAAATTTTAAGCGACAGAAATGCGATAAATCCACACTCGCGCTGATCCTCTTTTTTTCTTCTCATACCGCAGTTTCACTTTCAGCCCGACTTCTTTTTTTTTCGCCGCACGTATTATACATTCTAGAATTCATATATCAAACATTCTTCTCGCGACCGGTCGGAAGAGAATCACGTGCGCGCTGTGTTATAGCCAAGAGAGTTGAGCCCCCCCTGCTAGCGCCGTGCCAGTTCCGGGATCAGCTTTTTCATTCTCTATCGTTCTATCGTTCTCCGTCCTTTATATTCGACGCTCTCACTCTCTCTCAAGTAAGTATTGAATAATCGCGGCGCGCGGCTTTCTTGATCGTTTCTTATTCACCGCGAGGTTTTCGTCTCCCAAGGGAGTAACCGAGCTATAATACCGCAGCAGCTGACTTTTACGGCTTATTGTCGCGGTGGTATTGACCCAAAAATGAGATAAACCGAGAGCGCGGAGTTTTGTAACTCGCGCTTTGGTTTTCTGCGCCGAATTTCTTTTTCCTCCTCTCTCGTGCCATATACACATTATATTCCGCAATGGTACACACCTGGGCTTTTGGGAAAATTTTATGTGGGTCGCCGTGCTATATATTCCTTTATCTTTTTATTGTCGCGGACGTAACTTTCGGTGTGTACGTATTATATATTTATAAGCGTGAATATTATGCCTATGCAGATTTTATATATATATATGCGGCATGTCGAAGCGGTGGGCCATTAATTCAGAGATAACCGAGAAGTGGACGTGTACCTTATTTGAATGAAAATTTCGTTTTATATCGCGATGTCTATGGTAATGCGCGGTACTTTATTATTGTAGCGTTAATACCCGAAATGTTTTGACGTCGTAGATGGTTGTGTATAATAATAGCGCGAGGAAGAATTTCAGACACGAGGCGAAAAAAAGTTGTTACAACGTATTCTCCAGCCTCTATAAAATTTTAATAGAACCATTAACCTAACGTAGGTACCAAGTTTCTGCTGCATTCGCTCACGAATATAACCTTCCAATCGTCATCCGTCAATGTTATCTATTGTATGTAAAATACGAAAAATATTCCCAGTCCAAATCAATTCCAACCTTGTTGCATTTTTTCTTCTTATCTCTCTCGTTTTTTCGCCTAATTCGCCGAGCGCGTGATTCAACGAATAATAAGACGCGGAGAGATGCCAATTTGTTCTCTAAGGCCACGTATATATATTCCTTCTATACATAGACAACTATGCGACAAACTACATGCACGAGCAGATGAATCGGGGTAATTTCGAACCTAAATTTCGCCACCTTGACCCGCCACGGAGGAGCTATATAGGAGCGCCGTGTATCTAAGTATATAAGAAATTTTTTTCTTTCGCAACGGCAAAAATAGAAAAGGAAAGTCATCGCGTCGAAGAAGACGAAGGAAGAAATCGACGATGGATGTGGGGGCTTACGTTATTAATGTAAGTGCGCACGCGCGCGCCCGCGATTGTGACATTTATTATGAGCGCATTACCTCAGGATTCCAGCGCGCGTTGCGATACCTCGCATACCGATCATCATCAACGGATATATTCTACTCGAGTCTATATGCGTGATGCGGCGATATTGTTATCGCGGTGCCGTCGATTATAAGTGGGTAATTTACAGTTTTTGAGATAAGAGTGGGACGTGCTGATTTATGGTGCATTATAATTGTATTTAATTTAATAATATACTGATATGTGGGTGGTTTCTATATTTGCGAGTGTATATGTATACACGAGACTGTGTTGTAATAGAACGGTACAATTATTACGAGTCTCTTGAGAATCCGAAGATTTCCGCAACGCGAGTAATGACAAAGAAACCAGTATATAGTACCACCTGACACCGAAATGTCTAGACTTTTATTGTTTCAAAATAAAATTTGAGGAAGTAGAGGCGAGGCGGACAAGAGCGAGGAGAAAGAGCGTTTCGCAAAGAGCCGAGAAACACGATTTTGAAATCAGACGGCTACTACTAGGTGGGCATTCGTTTTCATCGCGCGCAGCGACTTGTAGTAGTCCTCCGAGACCCATAAACCTAAAATTAAATTCACGATCCAATAAAGTCTATCAGCGAAATTGGCGGTAACGGTTGACATTGGCTATATAAATGCGTGTTGTGTGTGTGTGTTTTAAGATGTAAAAAGTAAAATAGGTCGCGTGTGTGGATATATAAGAAACAATACAAGTAGACAAAGAAATTTTAGAATTCTCGTTAATTTTATATAGTTTGATAAAAATATTTGCATTCCAGGTCACCGGGGCCCGTATAAAAGCCATTTTATAGGAGCTATAAGTTTTTAATTGTCGAGAGAATTCGTTTTTTTTTATTTGGATAATATGTCGATTTGGGGAAGAAGAAAGTCGCAATAATGTACAGAATATGATTATAAATAGTTTGTTAGCATTCGTAAAAAGGAGGATACAGGAAGGATATAGATGTTTCCGTGTACGCGAATTTAAAGTCAGAAAAATGGCCACGCAGTGAAACAGCTAAAATATTCAGACCTATCCTATACGCAG